>JAIPRM010011149.1:0-13140 GCA_025469315.1 Stegophylla sp. TES_Ste_2020
TTATATTATTAACTTCCTTCGTTCAGAATCGTTTTACTGAAGAAATGATTTATCGTTTCTTTAAAATTTAATACGCCCGTCAAGAGAATACCTCCCGTCGTGCGAAGTACACCCATCGTGCGAAGTACACTCATCGTGCGAAGTATGTCCGGCTTTTTTTATGTTGCTGTTTTAAGTTAAAATAAGCAATAAACTGGTTATTTTTGCGAAAAATAGTGGATTTTTTTTATCAAGACCTACATGGCTATGAAGCAATTGATTATTATAAATTATTGTTACAGATTTTAGATTCTGAGCGAAGTGAAGAAGCTAGTGTTTTTACTGTGATGTATATTTTTATTGTTTTCTGTAAACACTTTTCTGTATGAAAATTCTTCTCCGAAATTTCGGGCCAGCAATTTTTTGAAATCGGATATACCTCTAGATGGCACTTTAAAAATGTCATTTTTCGAAATTCTCAATTGTTTTCTCAAAATTTGGGAAAAACTACACAAAATTCGGAAACTATCTTATTTAAATCCAAACTTTATGAAATTTTAAACGTAGACTTATATATATATATATATAAGTATTAAGCATATATATTGTAATGCCAAGTAAAGTAAGGTAAGGTATATGTAATGTAAAGGATCAGTTCTCTTTCCCGACATTGATTGCCTTACATCTTAATTGCTCGACAATACATCTGACCGACACTCCATTTGCCCGACAATATCAAATTATATTATGTGTATAATTCCGGAATTTGTCATCGCGATTTTTCCAGAAAATATTTGTCCACGCCGTATAACTAAGTAAAACTAAATATGAAGATTAAATCAATTTACGGTCATAAATGATTATAAATTCATATTTTAATTATACAGTATCTATAGGTCGGAAAATGTTTTAAACATAAAAAATAAAAATAATAAAATATAATGTAGCATGTAAATCACAATTTCAATAAATCGTTATTGTTTACACTGAAAAAATATAGAATCTAATCAATTACTTGCAATTCAATATCTACACTATATACATTGTACACCTAACAGTACATTACTTCAATTGAGTATAGCTCACAAAAAAATAATAATTACAAATTAATTCCAAAAAGTAGAATTGGTGAAAAACAAACAGGGAAGATTTCAATGTTTTTTATTATAGCAGTATTCTTGAGCAATTTGAAATTCAATTGTTTAAATGTGATTAAAACATTTAAAACGCGATGGGTGCATGTAAATAATAGTGAACCAATTAAAAATAACAAACGACAGTGATTCGTTATCATTATGGCTAAATAAATTCAGAAAAAGGAAATCATTTCCTTTCTAAAACGGCTAATCAAAAAAAATAAAATAAAATATAAGAGGATGTGAGTTACCTACTCACAACCAACCCGCTCGCACTAAAGACATTTGGATACTTAAGTAGCACGCAAGCTGTCTGCAATCTAAGGTTGTGTCGATTACACGACCTTGGTGCGAAGTTAGAGGAAGTCGTTCCGATGATGATAAAAAAAAAAAAAATTAAAAAACAAGAATGCGCTAGTGTACAAATGGTCTACACACCTAAACTTGAATCTTGAAATAGTATATAATAACCACGTTGCGCCTTCGGAGTCTCATCTAACTCTCAGCATAGTCTGCGGTGATCAACAATGAGTATAATAATATTATTATTATATTCCACCGCCGGGCCAATTAATTTTTGTGCGGACCGAGCAGACCGTAACGAATGTTAACGTATTTTTTTCTTTTAAATATTTTCATTTTTTTACGCGGTGAATCACGAGAAATGGATGCGCATAGATGCCTTACAAGTGAGTACACACTGTACGTGTACACCTGTACAATTAATTTTTATAAATAAACAGCATTTCATTTTGTTGTCGTTGTGAATTTTATAAAATATATAAATGATATTGTGTATGATAGGTACACGTTGTGCACAATTTGTTAACAACGGGTAAGACGAAGTTATTTTTTCTGATTCCAATGATTATTCTCTTGAAAATTCGTTTTCCACGTCACCCGACGGATTTTTTTGATTGGGTATTGTGATTTTTTTTTGTCTTACGCCCTCTCGACCGATTTACGGACAAGTATACCGGTCACCAATTTACCACAACACACGAATCTCTGCGCACTACTACTACTACTACTAGTCATCCGTCGTCGTACGACGAGAAAACCCATCATAGACGGGGGCCGGCGAATCGCGCGAGTATCAATTTTCATTGTTATCATGCGCATCCGGTCCTGCGGGTCCGGTCTACACGTATGTAAGTAGGTGTTATTATGTACGTAGTGTGTTACTGGTGTACATAATATAACTATATACGGACCGATAATAATGTCTCAAGGTCGTGCACGCGACGGCCCTTATCTCCTGCGTCTACGTACACGCCAACGATTCAATCCGTTAACGCGTGTCGTGCGATCAGGCCGTCGGACGGTACAACTGCCGTAGTGACGACGGCGTCCGACGATCGTAAATGAAAAATCACCCCGAAAATCCCGCCGGAGACCACAAAAAGATTTCCAGTCGTGCTGCAGCTCTGTCGACGCGTCGCGCCGTGTGTTTGCGTTTGTGTGTGTGTGTGTGTGTGTGTGCGCGTTAAAATACGCGTATGATTACATATGACTAAAACAATTATTCATAGTCTATAGTTAAAAAAATAAAAATATTAAAAGAAGTAAAAGCACACGCGACTCACTTAATCCGCGCGAACACGACCACACGACGACGAGGAGAGAGAGAGAGACCTAGCCTATATAGCTGCGGTGATCTCTATACGCACGCGGACCGACTCGACGCGGGATTTACGTAGGTACTTCACATTAGATAACAAAACGTCGTGTGGTGGTCGGCTGCGAGTTGGAATAATTATTATAATATTTTATGCTCGTTATTATAATGCGTCTTACCGATACTCTTTCGCTTTTAGTTTTCTTTTTTTCCCCACGTTGTTTTCGGTTCCGCGGAACTGCTGTCAATCGCCCGTCAGACAGACGCCGCTTATCACACGAATTCGGGACACCGGTTCACTTACTATCACTTGTACAGGACACGCATGCGCGCCTGCACGACTAGCGACCCGCGCTAAATTGGCGGGCAGTGCGCGACGGGGAAGACCTATCCTATGTCGCCGCCGCGCCGCGCCGCCGTATAATGGTTTTTTTTTTTTTTTTTTTGTTCATGACGTTAATCATCGCTTAACGACAGCTAATAAAAATATATAGGAAGTTCAAAGAAGATATATTACGTTGTGTACAAACCAATGAATTCAATCATCTTTGGGCGGACCAGCTGCGAGCGCGCCACGCATCTCGCTGTCCCCACGCGGCTGTATCCCCGACCCTTCTAACGGACACAGATTGTGCGATCACCGGCAACGTAGACGCGACAGTTTTTTACTCACTCTTTTCTCCTTCGTCTTCCTCACCGCCATCCATCCCGTCCCGTCACGGTCGGCCGTTATGTTCCGCGGAGAATACCTATCGGATACGTTTCCCGCCACAATTGCGGTGGTCTGTACAGCACACTCGAATAAAAAAAAAAAAAAAAAACCGTAACGGCACCGCATGGAGATAATATACTAAATACACACAGACGCTCGGAATGGAATGTTTATAATAATCATAATATATAAGTATACAAATAATATTATAATAGGTTATGTCAGTATTATACATGTGCACAAGTGAATAAACCGTCGTCAGAATACCACTTGACGTAAAATGTTTTACGAACCTACTTGTACACCGGTCCCCCAGGCGAAATTTATATACATATATATTATATATTATAATATCCATATACATATAAAACATAATATTATGATATACAAGTACGTGAATGACGAGACGCGATTTACTAATATAGTCGATATCGTTTTGTTTTTTTTTTTTTTCTTATTATAGTTATAAACGCGAGACTATACATAATAATTCTACCTAACTTGATAATTTACAATATAAAATGTTTCAATTATTTTTAAAGTTACTATTGCGATTGAAAGTAACTTTTTAGGAGAAATTCTATTTAGATAATTTTTTATTTGTTCGTAAATTTAAGCCCTAATTGTAACTGATAGCCATCGAAGTTGGAATAGTAACTAGACCAATTATTATATATACTTATTGACTTATATGTTTAAGTATAATATTAGTGCTATGTGTAGAAACTCATTTTAAATGCATGTACTTACTACTTACATTACGAATTTATCAAGTAAAATGCATATAACATACAATGAAATGGAACCTGTTTTTATTTTTATCTTTAATTACCTAAATTTCATTTTAAACCTTTCCAATATAAGATAACGATTACAATTAAATTACAATACATTATTAAAATACATACAGAGTGTATCAGAAAGAGCTGACATATGGAATAACTTTTTTCCATAAATAATTTTTACTTTGTATTTCTGAAAATTATTACTACATCATTGCGCTACATTAATAATTTATATTTATTTTTTTAGAACATAAATTTTCAATTTGAAATGTTGTTACTTCAGTTTTATAAAAAAATCAAAGTAGCCATTTTGTGAATCTGATTTTTAGAAAAATATTGGTGCTTAAATCTCTAATAAAGGTTATTCCGTTCATTTTCTTTTTTTTTTTTTTGCGAATAATTTAATAATTTCGTTAAATATGTCATAAAAATGGTAATATTATGACCTCAATTGGTTATATTATATATATATATTATGACTTATTTAATCATATTATTAAATTATTCGCAAACTTATAAAAATCCTAGAAAATTAATGGATTAACCTTTATTAGAGATTTAAGCACTAACATTTTTCTAAAAACCAGATTCATAAAATGGCTATTTCAATTGTTTTCGAAAATTGTGGTATAAAATTTTAAATTTGAAAATTTGGGTCCTAAAAAAAAGAAAGTTTAGTAAAGTATAGATAAGAAAGTTGGACATACTTCGCACCACGGATATTCTTCGCTCCTCGGTTCAAATACTCTTGAAGGGTGTGTACAATTTTAAAGAAATACATTGTTTCTTCGATAAGACGATTCTGATCGAAAGAAGTTAATACTATGAAGAATAATAATAGTTTTCGTGTTCAATACACTCACCAAGAGTATCTGACCCAAAGAGCAAAGAATATCTGAGATACGATAAGTCTAAAAATTTTTTTTTACAATTTCAAATTTTTCTTGAGCCAAAATGTTTCTCATATTACCTATTGTAGTATTGTCAATCTATGCTTAGATTTGGATAAAAAAATTATGGTCTTTTTGTCAAATTTTGGGCAATTCCCCCCCTCAAAAAAAAAAAAAAAAATGAAGAATTGAGAAATTCAAAGAATTATTGACCTTTCTAAGTACCAACTTGACATATTGGCAAATCCTGTTTCAAAAAGTTGCTGATCAACTTTTGGACAAGTAGATGCATAAAAAAAGTGTACGCAGAATAAAAAATAAACATCATTGTAAAAACACTAGGTTCTTCACTTCGTTCAGAATCTAAAATTAATTATACATTAACATTATTATTGTAAATCAATGCAGTAATAATAATTTTCAGGAAAAAAAAGTAAAAATTATTTATAGAAAAAAAGTTATTCCATATGTCAAATCTTTCTGATATACCCTGTATATTGTGTAGTACGTTCATTAATGTAAAACCGTTTTATTTAAATGTAATCATATGTTCACTGTTTTAATGTGTTATGGTAATTTAATTATTTAAAGAAATTATTATATATTATTATTATGTAATAAATGAAATGCGAAACGATGTTTTCGGTGTAACTCAGATAAACACATTAGGTACATATGAATACGAATATTTTTTTTTAATTGTTCTTGGGTTGAGAGTTACTGTTCAAACACATTGTACATTAATAGCACTAAAAACTCTTGTACCTATTAATCAATTCGTTTTTAATTTTATGTAGATTTAATTTGATTCTATAATAGTCTAACGTATAATCGGGAAGTGTGCAGGTTATTCTATGTATTATTTTAATTATCTTACATTAATATGGAATAAAATGTTTACCCCGTACGTATACATAAATAAAACGCATAAAATACATTACGTAGGCACGAGGTATAAACTCGGTCTGAAAAGCATTGAACGAATTAATGGATATTTGGATGTCGTTTTTCAAAAATTCGATTTTATTAAATAAAAATACTCATCGTTCCTGAATAACTAACATAACTTTATCGTAACACGTTTGATAAAAGTTACTCGGTTAATGAATTAATTAAAACTTAAATGTTATATTTATCCACATGTACACACACACATACACACACTTATCCGAGCGTCCAGATAAAATTATACATAAATGTGAATTACGTAGTCAATCTTCATTATCATCACTTTGTACTGACCTCTCTAGTTGCGTACCTACCTGCCTAATACATGTTTTATTTTTTACGCCGGTTTTCATCCAATTAACCAAATATATTTTACTTATAATAGGTACATCATATTTTATTTCAATACGCATAAACTCACGTGTCTTGTGCATATCGTTTAAATCCTTATTAAATTTTTCACAGGTATGAAGTTACACAAAAAATGTTGGAATAAAATCGAAAGTGTTTGCTGCATGGTGATCGCGTATGCTGTTATTTTGATAAAACTAGTATACTTGACTGTTGTTGGGAGGTATAAAAATGTCCAGAATCTATCCGGTAAGTCAATTATTATCAAGCTTTACTGAATAATAAAGTGTAAATCGATTACATCAATTTTTCAAATTTTAAAAATTTTGCTTCAAACTGGAGTTGTTAAAAAGTTGTCAAAATATAGTACTGTTTACTTACGAATGTTTTCCTTATTTATTGTTTGTTCATCAGCATATTTTCAATAGTTCTTGACATTGAATGCGTTCCGTTATTATAGCCTAGTCCATTAGCACTGTTTACAAACAAAATGTGTAAGTCGTATCTGAAACTGGAAAATGATATTCGTTTGAAGGCATAATATAATATATAAACCATGATGACATTTCATAAAGCAAACACTGTAGGTATATGACAATAAAATAGATTCATTTATTTTACCGGTCGAATCCGATTCGCCGAAGTTTCACTTCGCCAACAATTTGATCCCATTTTATATTATAATAATTGTACATCGGTGTTATGCCGTATGCTTGACCACTTATCTTGGGCTCCCTCCTCCAATTACTAATTAACTAATATTTATAAATAAAATAATAAATAATAATTCATTCCACGTTCATTAGTTTACCGAATGTCGACTCAGCTTCGCTCCACAAATAAAAATATTCCTTGATTTGTTGCACAAAACCGACTCAAATAGATAACTAGTAAGATAAAAATGTATTCACGTAAATTAGTTCATTGCCTTTTTTGGCCGTACAAATTGAAAATTTTTTTAGAATTTTTTAAAATGTTTTTTAAAACATTTTAAAACATTTTTAAAATGTTCAACTTACTATGAAAACTATGTTTTCCGTAATTTTTTTTTTTTCATGTCACCTTAGAGATATCCTGTATTCACTTCACATGTATACATTTTTTCATCAATTTTTTTTTCCTATTCTCAGTTAATAGTGGGATATAAAACTGTCTGAGAACAAAATATTTTTATTTTATATTAATAATCTTTATAATTTTTAAGTAAAATTTTCTTATATTAACTGAAGCTCCACTCAGAATTATTTTCCAACTCGACGTATGAAGAACACCCCGACGAGCGAAGTACACGCTTTTTTTATTTTTATTTTTTAACATACTTTTATATAATATAAATATTATACACTTTAACGTACACAAAAGAAAATTGGTTCAACTGATTTTTATAATTTTCATTGCGAATATTTAGGTGCAATATATTTTTTTACGAACGAATAATTGAACATTTGACAAAGGTTTGATTGAAAAAAATTGGAAGTACAGACAAATTGTATGGTGTATTTTTAGTTTACAAATACCCTAAAAAGGTTGGTAATGTTTTTTCATCATATTATGTATTTTTCGACGCTGAATATGATGATGTAAACCAATAGTTTTCTAATTATTCTATTTTGAAAATTCAATATTTTCGGGTTTTATATTAAATACCTACAAATATCAACGACTTTTAACGCTGTCCTTGTGGTCTGGTGGTAAAGGTGTCAAGTTCGAATGCGACGATACTGGGTTCAAATTTTACCCGATATGCTAAATATGTAAATTGGTAAACAATAAAATGAGTTTTAAGACTTGACCATCTTAAACCAACATTTAGGTATATTGAAAATTATAATACCCCATTTTTCCTTTAGTTTTAGCAAATACATTATTCCCCACCATAGATTTTCATTGACTTATGCAACTTTCTATTGCTAATTATTTTTCTGCTTAAAATATGTTATTACTTAATATAAATATGATCTCCTTATTTATGATGTCTAATTCAGCGACTTGAATTAAACATTTTAAAGTATTTACAACTACCAAACAGCATTTTAACTTTTATTTTTTTGCACACTTAGGATAATCCGTTAGAATGTTTCCTATAAATATGTACACACGTCTGAATAAAAAAAATTAACAACATTTTAAATCCGTTATTACGTGTAAGGTATTATGCAGTTTCCCTAAATTTAACATTTACGTAACGTACTTATACATATATAAAGCAAGGGCGCTCGCAGGGGGACAAAGAGGCCATTGCCCTGTTGAAATTTTTCAAAACTATTTGTAATTCAATGTCACGCATATTAATTATATTACAATTTCATTCAGGTCCATATGATCCAATTATGAAGTTTATTAAAAAATATTATATTTTATTTATTTTAGATAATCCAAAGTACTATCTTAAACGTAATATTTCTTGTTTATAATATTTACATAACCGCATTTCGCGTAAAATAAAATCCCCCGAGTCTCGAATTCCATGGTATTTTGTTTTTGTTAACCAGCAATAAATTTATTTTTAAATATAATAGTATTTTAGTATACACATTATAGTATATTCATTGTAGAAGTACATTTTAGTACCTTATTAATGAGACAGGCTATATTTGAAAAATTAAATGAAGTAAAGTACAATGAAACTAGTTTATAGTTAAGTGATGTTTTAGGTTTCATTGCCCTCTTTGTTCGTAAATTTTCATGTATAAATTAAAGTGGAAGGTCTCAAGCCAAAGATGTATACAACGTTTTTTGTTTTGTGTTAGATTGTCAACCAAAAATATACAAAACTGTAAAGGATATTCCTGGACCGAAATCCTTTCCACTATTTGGAACCAGGTGGATCTATTGGACATTTGGCTTGTACAAACTGAATGCTGTTCATTTAGCATATAAAGGTACTGTGGCTTATACTTATTTAATGCTATCAACATAATATTATCTTGTTAATATGATTTAATTTATACACATATATGTTTAAATTTATTTTATTTTTAGATTATGAGTAAAGCGAAGATGCTAGTGTTTTTACAATGATGTTTATTTATTTTTATCTTTCATTTTTTTCTCTATCATTGCTTTGAAATTTAAAATATTCGTGCGTTGGCCTAATTTGAAATGAAAAACAAGAGTATATTCTTGACCTGCGTCTGTACTTTTTAATTTATTTGTGTAGTAAATTATTAAATTATGACACAATTCCGACCAACATGTTATCTAGAAAATGATAATTTTAATAATGTGATGAATTTTAAATACCTAGTTAAAGACATGAACACTGAAATTATTATAATATAATACATTCGAAAAAAATATATATATGAATTTACGTACAGGAAAAAAATATATTATTATTTTAACTTAAAATATAATATTTAGATATTTCGGATCTACATTCAAAGATCCTAATATCTTATACGGATATATCTTTTGCATCTACTTATGTTTGGATGTGTAAATATCAAGATTAACCATCAAATTGATCAAAAATCGGATTATTCAAAGTATTAATGCTTCCACAGACATGTTTAGTCGGTATGGAGATATAATTCGTGAAGAAGCATTGTGGAACATACCGGTTATAAGTATCAAAGATCGAGATTTCATTGAAAGAGTACTTAGACATAGTGGAAAGTACCCTATCCGTCCTCCGAATGAAGTAACTGCGAACTACAGAAAGTCTCGTCCTGATCGCTATACAAATACTGGTCTTGTTAATGAGTAAGTACTTTTAAAAAGAATATAAACAATGCATTTATGATATATTTACTGAATTCACGTTACTTAATAAATACAGTGAATGAGAATTCAGGTTTATAATACAATTGAATTTTAGAGCTACAAAGAAGAGGATTATAACATACTTGAAGTATTGAGTTGTAATACGTTATGACTAATAAGGTAATTTTTTTGTTGATTGCATAATCAATATATAATCCAGAAAATTCTTAGAAAATCGATGAGATTGTAATTTTTTTATAGAAACGTTCCTTTCAGTGCTCTTATTGTTCTCAATTAAAAATATCAAAAGCTAGAAATTTTTTAGAGATTAGCAAATTTATTACATTTGGAGAAATACTGATTACGCCGAAACATCCGGTTTCGAAAAAAGGTATATGTCGATTCAGCTGGCTCCTGTTCAAAAAAATCATGTATCGATTCGCCGCGCCTTCTATCAACTCCGAAATGTCATCACATTGCACAGCAAGCCGAGAGATATTTTTGATTTTCGGAGCGAAGCAGGGTTGACCAAACACCCGATGAACTAACCCACGTCTGCGGAATTGATACATTATTTTTACAAACAGTAGCCGGCGGAGTCGATAGATAGTTTTTTTGAAAAATAGCCGATGGAATCGATATACGCCCATTAAATTTATTTATTTAACCAGTTATATGGCAAAAAAACACTACGTAGAACTTAAATTATGAGTTAATTATGAGTTCATGATACGTTTAAAGAGTTTAAACACATATCACCGAATTTAAAACGAAGAATATTTTCAAGGAACGTAATATATTTTTTGTAGAATATCAACTGACAGTAAAGTTACATGAATTTCAGTTTTTAATTTTTTAAATAATCGTAATATATAAGTAATAAAATTGTCAAGTGATAATTTACATGTTATGTCATACCTTCGAATATAATGTTCTCTTTAAATTTAATATTGTGTGTTTAAACTGTAAATTGTATTTGAAGTCATAGAATAAGTTTTAGTTAGTATGTTCATCTTATTACCGGTTAGATGGAGCTACAGACAAAGTTAAAACTTTCGCTTACGACTTCTTAATGTAAAAATAATATACCGGTGGGTATACGGCTTTATAGTACATACTTATTATAAAACTCATATAATACCCCTATTGTCGTTACCTCAGCGCTGGATCTGAGGAGACGTGACTGGGTACTTGCCTCAGCTGGCTATAATGGTCAAAGTAATTTTTACATTTTTGTTGTCAAATTTTTTTAAAAAAAAAAAACTAAGAGCGCTTATTTTATTTTATGCCTATAGGCTGTAGTGTTGAAATTCGTATATCCGACACTGTGTTTCACATCATAATATACGTAATATGAGTGAATTAATTTTAAAGGCGACAAAACTGAGTACCTGCCGATATGATAGTTTATATGCATAAAAGAAATTTGATTTCAAATCAATCGTATTTCAGACAAGGTGAAGTTTGGGCAAATTTAAGAAATAAACTTACACCACAACTCACTAGTACCAGGACAATACGAAATTTCTTACCAGAAGTTAACCAGCTAGCAGATGATTTCAATATTCTTTTAGCCCAAGCAAGAGATGAAAACAATTTGGTAAAAGGATTTGAATCGTATTGCAACAGAATGGGATTGGAAAGTAGGTGTTATCGTATATAATGTGGTTGTTGTTTAAGTCATTTGATCAATTCAAATTACGTCTCTTTCACAGGTACGTGTACGCTAATTTTGGGCAGGAGATTTGGATTTTTAGAAGGAGAAGTCAGCGATACAGCAACACGTCTAGCGGATTCCGTGACAAGTCAATTCCGAGCGTCACAAGAAGCGTTTTACGGACTTCCCTTGTGGAAGTTAATTTCGACCAAGGCGTATCGCGATTTCGTCGCGAGCGAGGACGCCCTTTACGAGCAAGTATAACATCCGTACAAAGTTTGACAAACGAACCAAATAAATCATTTCGATTTTAGCATTGTGTCCGAAATTGTGGATTCAGCGCTGATTGACGAGCAACAGTCGTGCAATGACGTGCGCAGCGTGTTCGTCTCTATACTGCAAGCGTCCGAGTTGGACAACAGAGACAAGAAAGCCGCTATTATCGATTACATCGCTGCTGGAATCAAAACCGTAAGAATTCGTGACTGATAATCAAAATTTATTACTATTCATTGCATAATAATATACACGTATGGAAACAATTTAATATTTTATTCCACGGCCAAAAAAAAGCTGCGAGTCGAGCGATGAAAAACTATAAATATTCAAATATCCTACCGAGATGTTGTATTTTATTACCAGTCCTCAACTCGTCGGTTTCCGAAATTTAAAAAATGATGGGTATCACAAATAGCGAAACATAAAACATTTTACGTACCTTGAGGTGCGTCCACATAGAATGCAAACACACGACACACAACGCACGCAAATATACTGCATACACTATATAAACAGAGGTAGTGTGAACGTGGTTGCAAACACTACAACACAGCGCACACATACGTATTTCCATTGATTATTATAAATACTAGTATTTATAATCAATGGTATTTCGTGATCTCGATAATAGCGGTACTATATGTGTTTGCAAACATGACATTTTTTAATTCGAGCGTGTGTGTTGCGTTTTGTGTTTGCGCCTTTACGCCATATATTTTTGACGTTACGATTATTGTTAAATACGTCCGTCGGATTATTTAGGAGGAGGGGAGGAGTTACGGCAGGACCGGTGAAAGAAATGTGGGGACTGCGCGTTCGCACTGCAGAGCGATGAAATAGCTGAGGTGGCATTTTGACTGAGGGGAAATCAGTTGTTTTTGGTCACAATCATAATTTTAGATTCTGAACGAAGTGAAGAAGCTAGTGTTTTTACAATGATGTTTATTTATTTTTTTATTTTTTTTTTCTGTGTACAACTTTTCGTATAAAAATACTTGTCCAAAAGTTTCGATCAATAACTTTTTGAAACCCGATTCGCCTCTAGATTGTACTTTAGAGAGGTCATTTTTTGAATTTCTC
>JAIPRM010011150.1:0-13140 GCA_025469315.1 Stegophylla sp. TES_Ste_2020
AAAACCATCAAAAGAAACTATTATTTATAGATTATGTGGCTTGTCTACTGCTAATGATAATAAAAACAGTAAATACTCATAATTTATATTATGTAATATATTAGAAAAAAATTTTTTTATGAATTCTCATGATTTATTAGTAGCAAGTAGGTATTTTTATGGGGAGACTCAGTTTCAAAGTCTCCCCTGACGGGCCGCCACTGAATATGCCTACCATAATCTGACAATATCGATGTATGTTTAAATAGTTGCCTAATTAGCTAACAATTTGCCTTAATATGATAAGAGCTCTTGAGCTTCATGCCCCTAATTATTAAAGCCAAAGTGTTTTAAAATTTAATTTATAAATAAAGAACAAACAACATCATGTTTGAGTTTATTTCTCATGTTCAATAACTATACTCAAATAATTAATTAAATAGGTAAAGGCATAGATTTATAATATAAGCTAATAAGCTATGATTTACGTATTTCCGTTTTAATCAATGAAAAATTTTATCAGGCATCAATTATCTCACAAAATTATTTCTCGGAAAACAACTACGATTGGTACAAATTTAGAGATGCTGGTAATTAATAGGAGATGTACATAAAATAATTTTGAGAATCTGAGTAATAAATAATAATATAATACTAAAATTATTTATTGTATTTTGATATTTATTTATAACATTTCCTTGCATAATAGGAAACTGTTGATAAAACTACGATAAAATAACATTAGCCATCTTCTCCAGTCATTGGAAACAATGACTAGGAAATCACAATTCCTAAATCGTCATCATATCCAGTAACATATATATTTATCAAAATAATATTTATTAATAAAAAAAAAACCGGACATACTTCGCACGATGGGTGTTCTTCGCATGACGGGTGGGATGCTCTTAACGGGTGTATTGAATTTTAAAGAAACGATAAATCATTTTTCCAATAAAAAGATTCTGAACGAGAGAAGTTAATAATATAAAAAATAAATAAGAAAAAAAATGTTAGAAAAATGTCCAAAATGTTTTTTTCACATTTTCAAAATTTTCTTGCGCCAAAATCTTTGTTATATGATTTTCTATCTATGTTTAAATTTTCATATAGTTCGGATCAAAAAATGATGGTTTCCGAGTCCTTTTTGTTAAATTTTGGGCAGTTTTTTCCAAAAAAAAAAAAAAAAAAATTGAAGAATTGAGAAATTTAAAAAATGACCTCTCTAAAGTACAATCTATATACAATATCATGTGTGTTAATACGAAATTAACGACTTTTTACATATTTAGGGTTATGAAAATGTGCCATTGAATTGAGAAATTCAAAAAATGACCTCTTTGAAGTACAATCTAGAGGTAAATCCGGTTTCAAAAAGTTATTGATCGAAACTTTTGGACAAGTATATCCATACGAAAAGTTGTACACAGAAAAAAAAATAAACATCATTGTAAAAACACTAGCTTTTTCACTTTGTTCAGAATCTAAAATGAATAATTTTATTAGTATTAATAATGACATATGTTATTTGTTGTTGTTGTTGTTTATTCTTAAAAAAATTTGGATCCCCTCCAGGAAAAAATTCGTGATACGCTTCTGGCTCCAATTATTTCATAATTTTATATTTAGTATTTTATCGATTGATATTGATAAGAACACAATGCAACGGTCACCCGTCTATCTATGCCTACATTAGACACCCAACACTCTTTTACGTCCGTGGATACCCGAATACCAATTTAAAACAAAGGCTCACAATGTCAACCAATACTACATGACCGTCTCGTTCTGATTTTTATCTCTTCCGAAACGTTAACACGTATCGAGCTGCACATATCCACGTCCGTTTATAGTGTCAATTGTTACACTTTACTTGTCTCTCAATACACATTGCTTTTTTTATTTTCTATATGTACATAGTAAAATAAAAAGTTAACCTTATTATTATAAAATATATACGTATAAAGTTTACATATTATAATAACAAACCAAATATACTATTTATTTATCTTTTCCTTATTTATCCTACTCAACTCTTGTAGTGGTTAAATTTGGTTATTGTATCGTGACAATATTATCAAAAATAATTTAAATCACTTACTCTACTAAAGAAAAACAAAAGTAAATTTATATATATATATATATATATTCAAACTATAATACTATATATAAGCTGTACATTGAATACCCGATTTTCGATTCGATTCAATAATCGCAATTTAATCACGGTGATAATCGTTTGAATATAAATAAAAACAGATACAATTATTCGCAAAGAGATCTTATGTCATTTAATTGTTTTCGGATTATCGCATTTTTAGCTTCTAATTGTTTTTCATTGAATACGAAATACGACGACCGAAGTATAATTCGAAGTATAATTCTCCAAAATGAGTGTAATTGCAAAGTTCGAAAACATTTTCCGATTTCAAAGAACCCTTGGAATATGTCTTTGCATATCAATAAGATTCAAGTTCGATGAAATTTTGTGGTTAAGACACAATAAAATGTGTTATTATATAGGCTTCGACTTCAGAATTAATAATCTAAAGGTGACAGCTACCCCTTTTTGAAAATAAGTGTCGAATAGGCCACTGATTAATGATCGTTTCTCACGCATATCAAACGTCCTGTATACATACAATAATTATGTGTTGTAGGCCGTACGATGCCGTGTCTCGTGGTAATAATAATAACAATAAAAATAAAATACAATAACAATCGCTCGGATGTGGTGGTATCGGACGAACAGACCGTTGTCGCGTCGAACACTGCAGGATCGCCACGGGGAGGAAACGCGTGCGTCTCGTCTAACCCTTCCCCCTCCCCGAAGGAATAAAGTAAAAGAAAAAAAAAATATATATATATATATATATATACAACGCTTGTACCCACTTAATTGCCTCGCGTTCCAAGCGTGTCTGACGAATTTGACGGCCAAGAATAAACTGCAGTGTTAGTTATGTTTTTGTTTTTTATTTTTCATTTCTTGTTTTCGATTAATCCCACGCCACGGAAACGATAAATTATCCATTTCTATGAATTTTTTTGAAAAACCCCAAAGACGAACAGCCAAGGATTTCATCGGCACCCCAGAATAAAAAATTGCAATCAAAAATTAAACGCCGTTATAATATTATTTTTTATTTTGGTTTATATACCATGGTATTCAAACTCGAAATCAAAACCCGATTTTGATTTCTTAAACTCCATTCTTAATTGTACTGTGATATAATGATTTTTCACCTGGTTCATAATGGTCAGATGACATAAGCAACGCCCATTAACAAAAATGAAGACAAAACTAGGCAGTGAAAACAATACCGTTTTTATAGTCAAAAATTATTTTAACTACATTTAAAGTATACAAATTAGGAATCTAATTATCCAGACATTTTCTCTCTTGAACACGGCATCACTCACGAAGATTTACAGGTAACATGAAACTGCAAATCGTAAAATAATTAGTTCATACACGTTATTATGTCGTATGCCGACTGCCGTTCGCCCGAATCACAGTAAATGTATATTTTAATTAGAAATTATAACAACTTAAAAACATAAAGAAATCGGCCAAAAATAACCTGAAAAAATGCTCTAAAAATAAAAATTACTAACAATTCTGAAAAAGTCATTTTTTTTTTTTTTTTTATGTCAAGCATTCATTACTTATATAATATTGTGTCCATAACAATAATATTATATAATTAATTTAATTGTGAAAAAAAACATTTTAAATGTTACACTAATATTCTAGTTAAATAAAAAGACTGGCCAACAAAAAAAAAAGTATAGACATGAACCTGGACATACAGATATTTTTCACTCCTCAGGTCAGATACTCTTGGTGAGTGTGTGGAATTTTAAAGAAACGATAAATTTTTTTTTCAATAATACGATTCTGAACGAAGGAAGTTAATAATAGTCATCGTTTTCAACAAACTTACTAAGAGTATCTGACACGAAGAGCGAAGAATATCCGTGGTGCAAAGTATGTCCAGCTTCTTATCTATAATTTACTTCACTTTAATTTACTTTACTTCACTTTATTTATTTATTTATTTTTTTACATAATTAAGATAGGAAAAAATTTAATAAAAAAATAATGTGTTAGAAAAATGTCCAACATTTTTTTTCCACACTTTCAAAATTTTTCTGGGCCAAAATGTTTCTCATATTATTTTCTATCTATATTTAAATTTCCATAAAGTTTGGATCAAAAAATGATGATTTTCGAGTTTTTTTGTCAAATTTTGAGAAGGATTATCCAAAAAAAAAAAAAAAAAAATGAAGAATTCAGAAATTTAAAAATGGCTTCTTTGAAGTACTAACTAGAGATAAATCCGGTTTCAAAAAATTACTGATCGAGACTTTTGAACAAGTATTTCTATACGAAAAACTGTTTACAGAAAAAATAAATAAACATCATTGTAAAAACACTAGTTTTTTTCATTTCGTCCAGAATCTAAAATTAATAAATAGATAATTGAATTCACAAATGAACGATTAAAAACAAACTTTACTTCTTTTTATTTTAAAATTTTTCCCTCCACAAATAATTACATCCAAGTGAGTTACTTTGAGTTTGGTTCCAAAAATATGTTAATGAATTTGTAAAATTCAATACAAGAGAGTCTACAAAAAACAGAAAAAATTGACAAGTGGTCTCTACCGGACAAAAAAGTTTGGGATCCTCTGGTCGGTCACATCTTGATCGATTGTACTTACATATCTATATATTAGGCTCAAGGACTTATCGATAAATTACCGATTAATAAACCAAAATCTCTCCATGCTGCACAGCAAGTCGAGAGGCGTATAGATTTGGTGGAGCGAAGCAATGGCACCGTGGACCGTAAAGTCAAGTGCCAAAACACACGCAGAAATTGTTGATAATAATTATTATCATTATCATATTATATAAAGATATAACTTCCAAAATTAAAGTGAGATGAAATGTGACATGAAATTTGCGGAAACTAGTTTTGTTAAGCCACTTCGACCACTGCCTGTAAATCGTTAAAATAAAAACGAAAATTCCAGCGCTAATTGTTCTTGCCCTAATTATAATACAGATAGTCAAGTAAGGGGGTAATTAGTTAAGTAGTGCCTATGCAAAGCACGAAGTATAAGAGGATTTTAAAATTCCTTGAAGGTTATTAACACAGAAGGACTTAATTAGTTTTGAGAGGGGAATATTTCTGTGCAGCATTGTTTACTTATATTATAACTCGAGCTATAAATATATTCATTACGTTATTACATTAATTACGTATTCCATCATTGTCCAATTAAAACGTTTAAATCACTAAAATCACTAATGGTGGAGTGGATACGTGTGATTCTGGGGAGGGGTGGACTTCATAATCCCATAGTGAACGAGTGTAGTTTTACGCGTGGTGTGGGAGAAATTTCAACCCCCGTTCATTGCATGGCTGGTCTCGTCATTTTTTTTTACACGTCGTTTAATCCACAGCTGGGGTCTCGCTTTAAATTCTCTGCTCGTTCGAATTATTATTATTATTATTATTATTATTATTATTATTATGTTGTGCTGACGACGGAGTCTGGGTGTGTATAGGTATATAAATAGGTGTAACACTCCTCGCTACGCTCATACGCAATTCAATAGACGATGGAAGATGTGGGGGGGAAATAGTGCTAATTATTGTGGGCTGATCACACACAAAGGTAAAATCTTGTATCTTACGCGTATATGTATATGGAACTCACGTCAGCCTAGTGGCGTATTTAGGGGAGAGTTTTGGGGGTTCAAACCCTCCCCGAAATATATGGTTGATACAGAATACAAGTGCGAATTAATTTAATCTATATATAAACTACATACCAACAGTGCTGCATTAGAAAAAATAATAAATAGGTAACAAATAAAAATAATTTTAGCTTAATATATTATGTAAATGTAGTGTTTAAGATATATGTGTCTTTGTGTGAGTATAAATATTATTAAAGGGATTTTCATATAACTAGATAACGATTAACGAAGATAGTTTCCAGGGATATTTAAATTATCGATAACTCTAGTTGATTGATTTCTATTCATACATAGAAGACTAGTAGAGTAAAACTCTTATTAAATTAAAGTTAATTCATTATCACGAATTAATTAAGATTAATCAATCTGTTCTTATTTTATAACCCCCTCCGAAATTAAATCCTATATACGCCACTACGTCAGCCGAAACGTAAAACTCAAAAGGAATTTTAAATTCTACTGTAAATAGGTATGATATATATTATATATATATAAAAAATACCTTAATTTTATTTAGTGTATTATTCGTTTTCTCGGCGAACGCGAAAACGCAATTAGCGCGTTTAATATTTGATTGCACAAAAAATAAACGCAAACGAATACCTACGTAATAAATACAAGTTTTCCGACGATAAACTACACGACGATGTTTAGCCGGAACTCTCGAGGCTCTGTGGGCAAACGTCGCACGCCCTCTCACTCCACACCATCCCCCAAAATAACCCGATAACTGTGACGATGACGTGGGTTTAGACGGTGTAGTCTATGCTAACAAATACTCCTACATCTGACCTTTCCAACCATCACATGTTTAATACCGTCCAGGTAAACAGAATCTGTTATTAGGATTTCGTCTCGTGAATTTTTCACATTTATCCGATCTGCGGTGGTATCATATTATTATACAACGATATTAATGATTTCATTCGACTCGATTTAATTTATTTTTATATTTGGATTCCTTTTTAACGTCATCTTATATGATAGAAAAAAAAGAATGTTTTATCTCCCAACGCACATAATGATATTACATAAATTAATTAAATCTACGAACGGGGCACGAAACGTGGTTTATTTTAATAAAATTATTAATTTTGTTTACTGTATTTAAAATAGACTTTTTTTAGATTCAGAACGAAGTGAAGAAGCTAGTGTTTATACAATGATATTTATTTTTATTTTTGTCTGTGTACAAATTTTCGTATAGAAATACTTGTCCAAAAGTTTCGATCAGTAACTTTTTGAAATCGGATTTGCCTCTAGATTGTACTTTAAAGAGGTCATTTTTTTAATTTCTCAATTCTTCAATTTTTTTTCTTTTTTTGGAAAAAACTGCCCAAAATTTGACAAAAACCACTCGGAAACCATCATTTTTTGATCCGAACTATATGAACATTTAAACATAGACGAAAATAATATAAGAAAGATTTGGCGCGAAAAAAATTTGAAAATGTGAAAAAAAATTTTGGACATTTTTCTAACATTTTTTTTTCTCATTTATTTTTTATATTATTAACTTCCTTCGTTCAGAATCGTTTTAGAAATGATTTATCGTTTCTTTAAAATTCAATATACCCGTCAAGAGAATCCCACCCGTTATGCGAAGAACACCCATCGTGTGAAGTATGTCCGGCTTTTTCAATTTGTGTTTGAACGGCAGGCTTTGTCTCAGAGGTTGTAGCAGGAGAAAAAAAATTTGCTGGGGGGGAGGGGGAGTGGCAATATTTTTATACATAATAAGTAGTTATAAACAGATTTTTTTTTTTTTTTTTTTTTTGTTTCTCTCATAGCAGCTTGCAAGAGACAAGAAATAATATACTTAAATTTTTTTCATAAAGAATCTTTTGTCATTTGAAATAAAAAATTATGATAAAAACTGGCAATATGTTACCTATATATATATATATATATACATACAGTAGTGTTCCCATAGGGTATACTCCATACATGCCGTAAACTCATGATTTTTTTGAAAAATCATAGGTCTACTGAGTATACTCTACGGGGGGGGGGGAGAGCAGATGGGGGGTTGCAGCTTAACCCTCAACAAATTTGATAGGAACATCAAATGTTATATAAATATATATTATATGTATATATATATATATATACATATACAATGGCCAGTAAGCTCTGTATAGTCATACTATATTCCTTAACAGTAGGTATTTAAAATAATTTATGTAAATTTCGTTATGTCTATGTAAATATTTGGTTTAACTACAACACTTTTTCTTTAATAGCGTTTAATAAATCGTATTCATTAAAATTAGCTGTAAAAAAAAAAATGAGTGGTATGCCAAACAGGCTATAGCATGGAGTGCGTGGAACTGATTACATAATGCTCCATCAAAAGATTTCTTAAACTTTTGATAACATATAAAATAATATATGATATTTATTTGGTATGTGCAAAAAAACAAAAAAATAAACATTTAATTTAATCTGACGAAACTTCTCTTAAATGACACTTTCGAATAGCGGACAAAATTTCAGCGACCTAATGTGTCCGGTATTTCGAGGTATTACTGTAATCAGTTTCAAGCAAATCGAATATTTTATATTGGCACATACTACTTGAAAATATAGGTACATAATATTATCATTAGGACCCGGAACTTGATGACCTAAAAATATGTGAAAAATGCACTAAAAAAAATGTATAAAATAACATAAAAATGTTAAAAATGACATTAAAAATATACATATTTTACAATTTTTAAACTCGAAAAAAATATTAATCAATTAATAATCTAGTGAAATTTATTTTTTGTCGAAATTCTTGAAGTACTACAGTAAAAATGACATTTTAAAAAATACATGTTAAAATAACATTTATCTTTTATCTTTTATAAAATTGAAAAAAAAAATGTAAATACTATTGAAGATTCTACAAATTCTAGAAATGTAGAATTTCTACTTTTCTTAAAATTTTGTTTTTTGTCTACTCTGTAACAAAAAAAAAAAAATAAATAAATATCATACCTACTAAATATATTTGCAAATAAATGAACAAAATGTAGAAAAATGAAAAAAATGCACCAAAAATATTAAAAAATGACCCTAAATCGAAAAATTCCCCAAAAAATGCAAAAAATGCTAAATAAAAATTGTGCCATTAGATTCTGTATTTCATGAATCAAATTTCTATAGAAACGAGCAACACATTAGAGCAAAAGAAAAAAAAGATGCAAATGCATCAAGTTCCGGGCCCGAATTATCATAATACACGTCACATGCCAACGGCGCCTCTCCTACTGAAATAAATAGATGTTTGACGGCAAATCGAAATCAAACGAAAGATGTACAAATATATTTTGGTTTTTATTTGACGTGTAGATTATGATGATGCAAAATAAAAATATCGTGCAGGTTGTGCAGACTTGTTTCATGGAAACTTAAAAATATCGTAATATCTCGTTTTTTTGTATTGTTTTTGAATAAAATTTGGAATTGTTCATGTAATGAGCTAAAAATATAAAACTAACGGTCATCAAAAAATATTAAAAATCGTTGATGAGTTATTTTTTCGGTACTTCAAGTTAGAATTTTAACATCGGAAACAAACAACGTTTTATAATATAATTTATAATCAAAATCAAAAGATTTATCTCCAAATAGAGACATCAGATATTGAAAATTTTTTTAAGGTTGAGTTACCCACCTATATATTATGCATATTATATTTGTTGTATATATTATCAATATTAATCAATATATCACTTTAAGTAAACATGAACAGGGACAAATGGACACTTGGGAAATTAAAACAAATAAAAATTATTAAAAAATATATAGTTTACTAGAGTTAGATTATAACATATTCGTAATTAATAAATAATAATCATAATATATAGATATTATACTATTTGATGCTAAAATCTTGTCTGTTCATTACACGAGGTACAAGGAAACCTGGAATTACTAGACAAACAGTACAAAGTTGTTTTTTAATTTTTGTCCATTTTGTCGAATTGTGATAGTAATAATTTATTACTCGTTTAGAAAATTATCTCGTCAACTTATTGTCAAATCTCAATACAATGGTCACAAACGCTAAATAAAAATATTTTACACATTGACATACAAAAATTATTAAAACGAATATGCAAAGATTAAAAATTTTATGGGAAACTTCGATCATGCAATCCGTGTACTAAACGTTTGTCTCTCCTTGTGATATGTATGTAAAGATTGACTAGATGAATTAGTTTTTAATGTTTTAAAACTTTATTCTCTTGACTAAAATAATTTTTTTTTTTTTCACAAAATATGTGTAATATTAAAAGATTACCAATTCTGAGCATCATAAATCGATTTGCTCTCTAAAGGGCGATTTTCTAATTATACCCCAATTTTATGCAAACTTTTTTTGAAGATACATGATGTTAATTCAAATTATCAGTAAATAAACGTCATAAAAATGGCTGTCTCAAAATTTTTGAAAACAATAAAATAAATAATTTATTATTTTTTTACTAAAGCATTAAATCAAATTAGAATATGAAATATTTGTAGTCATTGTCTCTGAGAGCCTTGTAAAAAAAAAAAAACTGAATTTGATTACCTTCATTATGTCGCGAGATATAGCAATGTGCAAATCCTCAGTGGAACACCTTGTCCACAGGTAACTAATACTTTTTCTAAAGAATTTTCTTAAAATATTTTATGTATATTTTTCAACGTTTTAAATGTGATTCTTGCGTCACAAATTATTACATTTATAACGACAAATAAAACATTTATTTTCTCAGCATTTTTTTTTTTTCAAAATAGAATTTGAATATTTCTTCTAAAAAGTATTTAAAATTGTATTCAAAAGTACTTATTGTTCCGTACAATTTACAAGACTGTTCACGATTCGTACACCTCATTCCCTCCAAAATCTCGTCTAAGACGTGAAGATTACCCGTTGTGGTCCAAATTTTGAAAAATTTCAAGAAATATTTCACTTCGAAAAACGTTCTAATCGCCATCTTATTCGATCCAAACACGATTTTGGCCAAAACGACGCGCGGTGTGAGCGTCATCCGAAATCGCGGATCCGGAGCGTTTTTATTTCTATTTCGTTTCGTTCCGCCCCGCCACCCACGGGCCGTTTATCTATATATTATTATATTTATACGCGTTTTCCCCTCGATCGCGATAATGAAAGCAATTTAAACGCCACCGCCGCCGGTAACGATAAATTAAGAGTACCGACGACGCGGCCGCGAGCGGAGACCGCACGTGATTACCGGGTTACCACCGCAGCCGATCGCAAAATACTTTTCATCTCGAATCCCCCCTCCCCCTCCCAAACGTATAAAAGTATACAAACAAACACGTAGACGGACTATGAAAATAATTCTGCCCGAAAATACTTTTTTAGACCTTCTTACGTTTAGTGATTTTTAGAGATATAAAATATCAATTATTACTTTTTCATAAGCTACTAATTATTATCGCATAAAAATTGGATTTTGATGATATTGCATTTTGCTTCATTAAATAAAGCAAGGATTTTCAACCTAGGAGGAGCGCGCCCCCCTAGGGAAGCGTCACATAATTTCAGGGGAGGCGTGAAAATATTCACATAAAACCACATTTCACTAGAGAACATTAAAATGTTGTTTATGGTTATCTATTTTTTTTGTTTTTTTTGTAAGTAGGTATGTGATTATTGGTCATCATAGTGTAACAACTAACAATACTATTTTCAATAATCTGAAGAATATTATTGAACTATTGTATTCATGTTAATACCCAACATTAATAATTAAAGTCATGATATATATATATATATATATATTTATATATTTTGTATATGAAAAATTATAATTCGATCTTATAGTAGTGAGAAGGGGAACGTGACCCCATATAATAGTATAAAAGGGGGCATGAACGTCAAAAGGTTTAGAACCCTTGAAAAAAAGCATTGTATTCGATCGTGGTTAAAAAAAAAAAGTAATAAAAATCAATTTAAGTTACGTTCCACAATTTTTCCATGGACTATTCACATTATAATAATTAAGTTGTAGTCTATTCGTGTTAAAAATGTAATACGACGAATTTTAAGGGTTCATGAATTATTATATTTTATAAGGGTGCATCCCGATGACGAACGTTTCACCCTTTATTGTAACACGATTAACGAACGAGTGTCCTTATCAAAGAATTTTTTTTTTCTTGCCGAAAAACAAACGATTGCGATCGTTTTTGTAGGACACGTTGCCAAGTTTGGATATTGTATAGTTTTCCATCTATCGAGCCAAGAAAGAGTTCGTAAACTACACTTACGTTCCGTCCGATCCGTACCTATATACAGTTTGAATATACAGGGTGCCCCAGTATGATTTGACAAATGTAATAACTTTTGTTAGGTCCAAACAAACATTTTTTTTAAATATTTAGCATAAAAGTAATTAAAACACTCAACATTAACAATATGAATGATTGTTGTAAATACGTTTATATAGAACACTATTTAAATTTTTAGTATATTTATTTTAAATTTACATAATTTTACATAATTTAAACCAATATAAATAATTATAGTGATATGCCAGAAAACCTAATTTAAGTATTATTTTTTTTTTTGGTATTTAATATTGGACAAAAATATTTTTGTATACAAAATAAAGATGAATTTAAACATTCTTAACATGATACTTAATTCATATATAGTAACTGATTCTATCATATTTCTTAATTCGTATTTAATAAGTGACACATGGATTATAAAAAATAAAGGTTATCTTATTGTTACATAAATTTACCCAAAATTTTAAGGATTAATGCAGTTGAATCCGGTAATTGATTAACCTAATATCCAATTTGGTCATATGAATTAATATTATTATTTTCTATTTCATTAGCATAAAAGTGACCAATAGTAACAAAAAGTAAAATCAACAGAATACAGTGGTTTGATTTTTCCTAGATCAATTTCTAAAATTTATACAATATAATTTTAACATTATCATATTTACAATATAATAAATATAAGTTAAATTAAAAATTAAAATCGAATGTATGAAAATTCTAGATATGACTTATTTTACCGTTTTTTGTCAATTTTTGTGTAGTTTTTGCATACGCTTTTGAAAAAGTATTGTAAAATTAAAAAAATTACCTCCCAAAAGTATCATCTAGAAAAAATATCGATCTATAGATTTACCGACGGTCATAAAAAAATTAACTTGTTGTTTTGTCATAGTTTTAGATTCTGAACGAAGTGAAGAAGCTAGTGTTTTTACAATGATGTGTATTTATTTTTTATTTTTTCTATGTACAACTTTTCGTATAGAAATACTTATCCAAAAGTTTCGATCAGTATTTTTTTGAAACCGGATTTGCCTCTAAATTGTACTTTAGAGAGGTCATTTTTTGAATTTCTCAATTCT
>JAIPRM010011151.1:0-13139 GCA_025469315.1 Stegophylla sp. TES_Ste_2020
ACGTTTAAATCTCAATTTTTTTGAATTTTAGATTTTGAGCGAAGCGAAGAAGCTAGTGTTTTTACAATGATGTTTATTGTATTTATTTATTTTTTTTGTCTTTCTGAAAACACTTTTTTGTATAGAAATACATGTCCAAAAGTTTCGATCAGTAACTCTATAGATCCAAAATCACATCAAGATGGTACTTTGGGGAAGTCATTTTTCAAATTTCTCGATATTTTTCTCAAAAACGCGAAAAATTGACAGAAAACGGCAAAATATGCTATTATCGGAATTTTCATAAAATTGAAAATTTTTACATAACTTCATAAATAATGTAGCTAGAAACTTGAAACTTTCACCAACTTCTAAGACTGTCCACGAAAATACTTAATAACATTTTTAAAAACATTTGATCAATTTTGAGTTAAGCAGGTATAGTATTTTGAAAATTTTGGAAATTTCTCGTTTTTAGATAGTTTTTATGTAATAAAATTTTTAATTCTTGATATTAAGACTTAAAAATTTAATATAATCTCACTCACATATATGTCTAATTTATCTACAAAAATCTCAAAAATCTAAAGTCAACTTTTTATCTACAACCGTTTGAAGATAGAACTTCGACGAAATTGGTTAGTTTTACCTAAAATTTCACACTTTAACGTACATAAAAGAACACTGGTTCAACTGATCTTTTTGAAACTTGATATATAGACTGAGAATTTTATTACGAATATTTTGGTGCAATAAAGTTTTTTACGGACGAATAATTAAACATTTTACAAGTGTTTGATTGAAAAAATCACAAAAACCAGATATGACCACTTTGATGATGAAAAAAATAATATTTTTCAATTTTTAAAAGAAATGGCAGCTAACCGCGATGTCATTGAAAAAGAAACAGTGGAACAATCAGCATCTAGCAAATGGTTGGAATATAGAAGGCATCTTATTACGGCTTCAAATTTTGGACGCATAATTTGTTTACGAGCTGATACAGGATGTGAAAGTGTTATAAAAAGTATGTTGTACTCGTCAAACGTCGATTGTAAAGCAATGGAATATGGGCGGGAACATGAACAAGAGGCAAAGTTAAATTTGGAAAAAGTTTTGGGTGTTACTATTAGTGAATGTGGTTTATTTATAGACACCAAAAATCATTTCTTAGGAGCAACACCTGATGGACTCATAGATAATGACACATTGGTAGAAATTAAATGTCCCATATCTGCTGCAAATATAACGCCTGAGGAAGGAATACGTCAAAGAAAAATTACTCTATGGAAAATAAATAAAGATAAGGACATTATAGGAATAAATACTCATCATAAATACTATTATCAAATCCAAGGACAGCTGCATGTGACAGGCCGAAAATTTGGAATATTAGCGTATTGGACAAAAAAGGGTATTAAATACGAAACTATTGAAAAAGATGATACATTTTGGGAAAATACAATGTTTCCGAAACTGTAAAAAATTTTTTCGAATTGCCTTTTACCGGAACTAGTTGATCCGAGACATACCAGAAGCATGCCGATTAGGAATCCTACTTATATTTTGGAAGCGAAACAGAAGAAAGAAAAAAAATCTTGAAATTGGTATAAATATTTAGATTTTTTCTGTTCTACCTTTTTTACAAAATTATATTTGCAATTGTTATTGAAATGTATTTGTTCAAATATTATGTTATAAAAAGATGTTTGGTTGTTTATATTTGAACTAATGTCAATTAATTGTAATAATAATATTATATCATTTATATCATATTCATATCATTTATTATCATAATCAATAATTTTAAATGTACCAAATACTTATGTAAAATAATATATTATAATGTTTGACAATTCCGATAATTTAAAACCGGTAATATACAACCACAGATAATATCTATGTATACAACATAAATTATCTTATCTTGTTTTCGCGGTCTTGCCGTCGCGTCGTCGATCGATGGGTTGCTTGGGTGGGAGTGGTGTGTGAAATAATATACTTTTATGCAGGTACTACTACTAACGATCATTTACGACTAACACAATGACAAGACCGTTTGCCGATTGTATAAGAAATTGCCTATACAATGTTCCTTAGAATCCAGTAGTGTAGAGGCCCCAGTACAATCTTGGGTCAAATCCGGTTTCAAAAAGTTATTGATCGAAACTTTTGGACAAGTATTTCCATACGAAAAGTTGTACATAGAAAAAAATATATAAAAAATAAATAAATAAACATCATTGTAAAAACACTAGCTTCTTCACTTTGTTTAGAATCTAAAATGACACAAGTATATAACTAGAGATCGGATCTTTAGGTTTTTACTTATTTTATTGGCCTTATGCAACTCAACGAGGATGAAAAATGTGGACGATTTATCCATCACAGAGTTCGTAGAAAACAATTTATTTTTCTTATGAAAGCATATTTTGGACATCAGAGAATAGTCAGCCTATTTTTCATATTTTTGAATATATTCTACTATTGTTCATAAAAAAATCATATATTTCGTTAATATCGAGTTGTGATTTTACTTAGGAACAATTGTTTTTTCTTGGAAAAAATTAATTTGATTTAAGAATGATAAAATTAATAGTCATTCAATTATCTAATTGTTTGTAATCAAATTGGTAATGTTGGTCACCATATTTATGTGATGTGTACAATGATACCGATGTGTTTTTGTCCGCACCGGTTTATGTTAACGAATTTCAGGTTACTTCCATAACCTGGTCCGTGGAACGTTATATATATATATATATAAATATTTTATTATGTTTATATACCTATACCTATATGAATTGTTTTTCATTCTTATTTATACATAATTAACCTGTTACATGAGGAATGAAACAAAAGAGTTTTTCATTGTTTTTATTGAACTATTTTAGAAAAAAAAACTTATTATCTGCATATTTACATGTTTAAAGAATATTTAGGGAATATTATAAGTTTTTTTTAGAGCATATTAGCATCATATTTTAAGCTTTTAAGAACCTAAAAATCCGCTCTTTATACATAATCTACATATAACAAAAACGTTTAAAGTTCGAGTTATACGGCGAGTTATTGATTTCCCCCATGGGTGTAGTTCGATGAGAAAACACGCGTTTTAATGTAATGTCGTGTGATGTGACCAATGGCGTTGTGTGACAATCGACGGAAATCGAAAGCGACGACGGATAAGAAAGAGGGAAACGGCACCGTTTTTCTAGGACTTCTCGGCCGAAGCTGCGTGGCCATGTCATTACTATTACGTATTATTATCGACATGGACTAGCGCCGTCGCGGTATAATAAGAGTAAAGTACGTCTAAAAAATATATATACATATAAACACACATAGGTATTGCCGCGTAGATAAGCCCTCAGCGGTGTCACAAACACGATTCCTTAACGGCTTTAGTGTGAATTTATTTTTCTCGGTCTTCGTCTCTCGTTTCGAAATCGAAACGGCCCCGGATGTGAGTATTGTCTGCAATAAATTCACACGTACCTAAGTATATATATATATATATATATATAAGTTTGTGTGTGTGTGTGCGTGCGCGCGTGCATAATAAACACTACACTCTGCAGCAGCGAGTATTACGCATAAAATATATTATGTAGACACGCGTGCACGGGTGTGGCCGATTATTGGGCTATGCTCACAGTATTCACACCTGGGCCTTTATTCCCCTCCCCTCCTTCGTCTCAAACCTTCATCGTGGGCGTAATTGTGGGATTCAAAAACGAGATAAAATATAATTTGAAAGTATCGAAATCGGTAGATTATAATATTTTGTGTTTATCGTGTAGTCGCGCACAACTTTGCGGATGATTCGAGAAAAACGTTCAATAATAATGATAATATAATAGTATATTTACTCAAATTTTCGATATAAAACACTTAATACGTTCTAAAGCCTTACTAATTGGTATCAAGCAAATTATATTCGATATTTATAACCACTTGGAAATACTGATTTTGGACATGGATTTACGGCTTACAACATATTACTGGAAATATTCTTCTTCAAAATAATATGATATAATTTGTTAATATATAATTTGCAATTCACATTAATGTGTCAACTAATTGTAGTAAGTTGAAAAACACATAATATATTTACCTTCACTTTTAAATCCCATTTATTTAGTACTTTTAGTGTCTTCCAAGTATTATTAATATTACAGGTATAACGAGAGCCGAGATATGAAACTCAAATTGAATCATAAAATAATATATTTTTGGTTCAAACACATAGGTAACTATATAAATAACCATCAAGGCAATATTTTTTTGCTTTTTCCCTCAGAATACACTGATTTAATCTGTGATATACAAATACTAAATTTGTAAAGAATTAATTCCGAGGGAGGGGCGATACACTTATCGCCCCCCCCCTTATAACCACCACTGTGTAAACCATTAGCAAAAAACAATAACGAATCATATCAATAAAGCTTAATAGTAAATAGTAATGCGAAAAATGTATTCAACAATATTATACTATAATATAACTAAACTATTTACTTTATAAAAATTACACTTATTTTAAATTACGCTAAAACTCATGAGTAGATATATTTTAATCGAAATTGATTTGTACAAAAAAGCTTTTCATTTTGACTTAGTATGTAAGAAGTAACAAATCGAAAACTTGACCAGCTCTGATATAATTGATTTTTACTCAATTTTAATAAATTTGTTTTAGTGTAATTATAAAGTATAAACTATATCGACACACTGTATCGCCAGAAAATAGTGAAATCAATTTTTCAAAAATTTAATTTTTGACATTCAAAGAAATTTCTAAAATGTATATAATGTAAAATATTTATTATTTTTTTTTTTTTCTGTACGTACAACTTATAAATTTATCTATTAATATTGATAATTAGACATTGATGAAATAAAAATTTGAAATTATTTTTTATTAGTTTAACTCATTTATTTTACATATTCTTTAACAATCTCTATAAACTTGATTTCAATATCCAATATAACATACACATATAAATACTACTATTTATGTATATATATATATATTATTTAACAAACCGTAAAATTAACAACAACAAAAAATTAGATGCTTAACAACTGATTTTTATCATGAAATCTTATTTTCATGAATTTGCTGTTGTCCAGAAATTTCCGTTTTGGAATTTTCTAAATGTTAAGTTTCCCACTGATATCACTACAAGTATTCTACAAGACTGAACTGTCTTTCGGTCCAAAGTATTTATACGTTTTAACCGTAAACGTATGACCGGAAGTGGCGGTTATTGTGCTTCACGAACGATAGTATAGGAAGTTAACTCGGGTGGTCGCAACGAGAGAGAGTCCGGTTAAACTATACTCTCGACATTGGCCCGGAGTCTGCCAAATAATGTGTGTGTGTGTGTGCGTGCCGTCTAACTTAAAATGAGGAAGACGATAGTGGACTCGAGAAGCTCGCACACAAGTATATGATAATATTATGCATATACGTATATGCCGGTGCCGACAAATTGTTGTTACTTTGACGAGAAAACTCGCGAACGTTTGTGGAGACGGTGACCGCGGCTGAATATCTGAAATTCTCGGGGTCGGAGCGAGCAAAACACACAATGGAATTTCTAATCCCCCGAAGGAAACCGTCGTCGTCAGTCGCTGGCTGCCTGCAGCGGGGGATGTATAACGCTTTCTACACGTCATTTCCCCATCCCCGGCCTGTCGGCCATAGGGGCACAATTCCAGGCGTGCTGGGTGGTGTGCTTAGCATCTCTTATTTTGTAATTAACGCCCTGCAATTTTCGGCGTTTTTACATTTGAAATACGTTTTATAAAATAGAAAACTAACAGTTAAAATATGTCTATCGGAAAACGGAGTTTTTTTTTATAGCAGTATCATTGATTTCAAATAAATTGTGTGTGTGTGCATAAATGTAGATCGTTTTACAAAAATACACATCCATCGATAGGAGTGAATGAAAAATTTGATACATTCAATTTATAAAAAAAAAAAAACCAATTGAATATATATATATATATATACCTATAAAAATTTTCTAAACCATGTACAATGTATAACATTACATTGACTTAGGCAAATAAAACTTTAAACTGTGTAAATTTTCAGAATTCTATATTTAATTAATTTCAGGTTAGGTTAGGTTTTCCATAAAAAAAATAGTAAAAACTTAGCTTTGGGTAAGTATCAATGGGCCGAGAAAAGATAACAGAATTGTCAGCAGTGTACATTGAAAAGAGTACTTAGCTAATTAAATTGATAAAAATAAAGTCATCAATATTTTTAAAAAAAGCAAAAGGACGATTGTTCAATATCAAATAATAAAATGTAAAATAAAATAATTGTGTTTTCACAATAAGTGAGTGTTGTTTGTATACTTACAATATACAATGGTATAAACAACAAAAAAATACAATGCATAGCATCGAAGCCATAATTAAATGTGATATCAATAAATGGGTCAGCAATTGTCGATAACCCAAAGATTACATGAAAATGTAAGACTTCGGCATCTCTAGTTTCTTTTTCTTTTTTAATTTAAATTGCACCAATGGTCACGTCGACTGCAGCCCACGCTCGTTTTCACAATCGACTGCTTCGGTGTGGCAAAATGAAAATAAAATTATATTATGAAGACGTATATATTTAATACAGATTTTATTATAGTTTTTTTTTTTTTTTTTTTATTGTTTAACCCTCGCGGCAACTATGGCCGTTGGGCATCATAACTCTAAAGTTATAAAAATTTACAGGGGAAAAAAACAGACACGACAAATGAGTTTTGGTAAACTTAAAAAGTTTTATAATATTTAAGACTGAAGTCCAGCGGCGATAATGAAGTTGATGTGGCTTGGGACTGAGGGTGATTACAAAAAGTCTCTACGAGTGAATCGAGAATTTCGAAAATTGCTCTAGTGTACTAATATAATAAAATAATAATGATATATATATAGATGGTAATAGATTTGGGGCAGCTAAGTTCTGCCCTTGAATATATATATGGTGATTTATTAAGCATGCTCGCCCTCTTTTTGGTAGTAGAATTTTTTTTTTTTTTTTTTTGAATTTTCGAGTTACTCTAAAAACCATGTCCTCCATAACTTTTTCCATGTCACCTTAAATATGTCCTGTAGAGATACAAATTACTTTTCAAATGGCATCCCCTCCTCTATTTTAACTACTGAATTTTATTCAGGTTATGCTTCTGTGAATTTTGATGTATTAAAACTAAAATTCGATCGAAACGTATTCGAATTAAGTATTAAGGATAGTATAGACTCTTATATTTTAGTTACTAACTTATTACGTAATTATTATAAATCTATGATTTTACCAGCTAATACCTAATTATTATAATTCGCAATGTTGTAAAATATAAACTACTCGTTCAAATTTTGATTTCAATACACCAAAATTCACAAAAAAAATTACCTGAATAAAATTCCATAGTTAAAATAGAGCAAAAGGAGAAACCATTAGAAAAAAAAGTTTGTATCACCATAGGACATGCTTAATTTGACATGAAAAAAAGTTATTGAAAATATAGTTTTTATAGTAAGTTGAACATTCCCCCCCAAAAAAAACCTTAAAATCTCCATTTTTACGGCCAAAAAAGGGAGTGAGCATGCTTGATGAATCGCCCTATATAATAATAAGTATAAAGACAAAATCTTGATGAAATTATGATAAGCTGTTATGCTCAAAAAGTTACGAAAATATAACAGTTGGTCAAGTTTATTGCTTTTGAAATTGTAATACCAACCTCTCGGGTTATTTTCAGGATACCAGTAATAAACTGTTTACGTATAATAAAATATAAATTAGATAAATCAGGAACAAAAATTGATGTCAACATTAGTGATGAAAACAATTAAAACTGAAAATTTATTTCTCTAAAGTTTTTGTAATACTATTGATAGGTTGTAATAGATTTATGGAAAATCGGTTTAACCTTTTTAACAAAATTGATTCGATTTATCAAGGGACTTTTTAAGACCAAGTACTCGGTTTACCTAATTATATAGGCTTAGCACTAGGTTTACCAACTCCCCGGATCGTTATTACTGTGACCATAATATTATATAGTTGAATAATAATTTGTTGTCTTGTTGTTGTTATACGATGCGCACCGACCGCGATCACTCGACCCATGCCGTCCTGCATAATAACACGACAATAAACTGGTAATAACGTTATTTCAATAATAACGAGGTACGTGGGGGGGGCACTGTCGCTATTGATTAGCATAAATCGAAGGCGCCCCTGTTATAATCTCTTTGTAATAACAATAACCTTCTTCTTGACATCATAATAATATTCCGTTTGAACGGAGAAACAGGGGACTCGGTCACGGGTAAGTAAAATCCCAGTCCGTGGTCCGACGACATAGTGCTCGTAAAAATCACAATACAAATGGCCTATACACATGCTATAATAAAATAATACTATAAAAAATACGGACCACCGTCCACGACGACGACCAATAACGCACGTTCGTGTAGTAATAGTATTCAATTATTTTTCATCGCCACGAAACAACTATAACGTATACAGAGGCAAATACAAGGAAGAGTCTAATGTCGACCCCCCCCCCGCCCCAAATGATCTGGATTTTTTTTTAATACGTTAACTTAATCAATGGAAAAAAAAAAAACAAATAGTATTTGTTTTTAATGAAATTCAACTGTAATGCGAAAAAATAATAACGAAAAGCTATTGTGAAAAAAAAATATATTAAAACATTAAATTATTTTTTATTTTTATATATCATTTATTAAACTAATTAAAATAAAATAATAAAATAATATCATTTTTATACAAAAAAAAAACCCGGATATACCACGCACCATTCTTCGCTCTTCGGATCAGATACTCTTAGTGGGCTTATGGAATTTTAAAGAGACGATAAACCATTTCTTCAATAAGACTATTCTGAACGAAAGAAATTACTAATATAAAGGTCAATAATGATCGTCATTTTCAACACACTTACCAATTTCTAAATTTTTTTTCACATTTTCAAAATTTTCTCGCGCCAAAATCTTTCTTATATTATTTTTACAAATATTATATAAATTACATTTAATTATTACATAATTAAATATACCATACTAATTAAATTTTTGTCTTAGTAAGACGACAAAGTACCACTTAAAAATTATTGGCTCGAATATTAATTGAAAAGTAAGATATTATTAGAAACTAAATAATATTGATTCGGTATGAAATTTCTCAGCTTAAAATGAAAATTTCCAGTACCACAAAAAACGTGGAGAGAACAACCATTTTGGGAAACAACGTACTAAACAATAAAAAATAAAACTTGAATTTAATTGAACTTAGAATTAAATTATGAAAATTTATTGAAGATTTAAAATATGTCGAAAATTTGACAATATGACTATCTAAAAAAACTTCTTTTACTAAACTGTATATTATATTATCGAAGAAAATATTGTTAATTAATACAATAGATATCATTAGCCAATTATACCATACAATTATTTTCCGGAAGGACAATGCCCCCTCTTCTCATCCTATCATTTACCCTGGTGTTTTAACACCAGGGTAAAATAAAATTTAAAAATTGATTTGTTTATTTTATTTTTCTACTAATCGAACGGTATAAAATACAATTTATTCAATTCTATATTCGTATTCTAAACGAGATCACGATGAAGCCATAAGTAATAATAATAATAATAATGGTCATAAATTTATGTGGTCGCTTAAATAACATTTACCCTCTGTCGGACGTGCAGAAAATATTATAAACACACCGTTGACCTGGTTCAAATATTTATATCGGAGCAATGGTATACGATGTAACATTATATTTTCTTCATTTTTTGTTTTATTTTTTTGTCTCTAAAGTTTTTTACACGTCAATCAAACAGATTACAAAGTTATATGCGTCGAGTTTGTTTTGACGCAGTTATTATCGCACGCAACACATTTTTGATATGTGACGACGAAAAGGAATATTAACTTTCAACGCGTTCGTTTTAGTTCGTTGCAACGTCAATAATTAATTTCAACAATAATCGACGTTTCATCATCGAACGTTATCTGATTCGATATTTTATTCATTTTACACTGCCTACTAACTAAAAGTATTTTATTTTGTTGTCACTGCGTGATTTCGCGTTTTTTCAAACTGTATTATAAATTTTAAATACATTAACAAAAATGTATGTAAAAATCTAAATTTCATACTTGAATGTGGTTTTTATTGTTTGTACCATCAAATCTAAGTACTAGTCTACGTCCGGATACTGTGTACTTTACTAGTTAAAGTGAACAACTTGATCTTCGTCAAAAAAATAATCTTTTTCCATTTGCAATACAGTCAAATAACTCGGACGTTCTTGGACCATTCTTGTTCTGATAATATAAATTTTCAGTCGACGAAAAGATTGAACATTTTTGCTTCGCATAACGCTGTATATTGGTGGAAATAATGGGAAATGTTTTTTTTAAAATTGTAAATACCAAAGGAAATAACGATTTTATGTCCTTGATGGTCATATAACCAATTTTTTTTTTCTCACTTGTTATAGTTATTTTTTAGAATATTTAATTACAGACATTCTACTAATACAGGTTATTTCAAATTTTAATTACGGAATGCAATGCACTATGGTAATATATTATTGTTAATATCTAAAAATCATTATGGTACAAAATACAATAACTGGTAACATATTATGTGACAAATTCGGATAATTTTTTTCGTAACCGGTCGGTTGTGTTTGGAAAACATTTTCTATAATATTTATGATTCGAGAAAATTAATCAAATCTTTATTATACCATAATGTTCTACGAGTTTACAATTCAAAATTATAATTTTATACCCGCTATATAATTACCAGGGGAAGACAGAGTGCTCCTATGTAATGACGCCTATATTTAAAAATAATTATTTCATATCCTCATACAGTTTTACTTTTATAAAATAATCATTCCATATTTATATGCAATAGATCAACTTTCAAATTTCGCTATGTATTTGACACAATAATAATTAATCAAAGCGGCTACTTATATTCATAAAAATCTGTGAAATTTGCATTTTAAGCGAATGTAAGTTCCTACACGAGACGTATCAAGTCAAAAAAAAAAAAAAGCTGGATATACTTTGTACCATTGGTGTTCTTCGCTCCTTGAGTGGGATAGTCTAGAAAAAGTGTTTATAGAAAAAAATAAAAAATAAACATCATTGTAAAAAAACTCGCTTCTTCGCTCCACTCAGAATCTAAAATACATGTGCTAGTTTCTACACAGTCAACGAGAACGATAACATTAAATATTTCGAAAGCACAACCTTGTATTTGATTGAATTTTTTTTTCTACGTATTGTTTTTGAAAAATTCAAATTTGTTACTCGTTTTTTCCACGCGTATTCAGAAAAATAAAATATGTTTGTACTGTAACCCTTATTTTGAGTTTGAATCTAAATTTGATTATATTTTATGTTTAATGTTTCAATCTATAAAGTTTTTCTCCGTCTTTGACATTGACTGATTGAGGTCAAGTTAAAGTTTCAATACATGCGATTCGTGTTTGCCGCATATTTTTTACAGTCTGCCTACAATTTGACGTATAAATATCGCTTAATTTTAGAAATCTAATTAAGATAGATAATATATTGTCAAACGTAATCATATGAGACTTCTTCAAAGCGTTTGATATAATAATATGTAAAAATGTGGTAAATACGAATCACATAATCCAAACTTTAACTCGCTCTCGATCAGTCAATTTTAAAGTCAGAAAAAACCTTTATAGGTCAAAATCGTTTTAAAACTATTGTGAATTCAAAGAGAGTCAAAAACATTGTTTTGTTACGTGAGTGTGGGCAAAAGAGAATGAAAATTTGAATTTTTTCATATGTGTGATTTTATGTCTTGTACTCAGTGAAAAATATTTGAAACAAAAAATCGTCTTATGTAACCATTCCTACACAATGGAAAAAAATACAACTATCATTCTACGTGATAGAATAAAAAATGATGTAAAACAAATTCAAAATAATATTAATCATTAACTTTGCACACAGACTTTTTGAAAAAACAAAACAGCCAAATTTGGTAAAATTAAGTTTTGAAGTGATTATGACATTATATCATAGAATAAACGATAACACGTCAGTTATACATAAAATTAAAAGTAAAAAAAAGTTATAAAATTACCATCATAAGAAAATTGAAAATTCATTTTTATAATTAATAAACATTACTGGACAATGATGTTATTTTACTGTGGTTTTTATATTAATTATTATAAATTATTAGTTTTTAATTTCAGAAAGAAATATGCTTCTTGTACTGCCGTGTAAAAATTTATATAACTATTTATATTTCATTAGCGTAGGCATTGCATCAATTGTATAATTATTCATTACCTGAACCTCTGGTACATAAGACATAATAATTTCTTATATTTATAGGAACTTCTAGTAATTTATATTAAATATAATTTTAAATCCCCGTTAAATATTCATTCCATGAATTCAGCATCAAACATTGCATTGTTTATCTTTTACTTGAATTGCTTTTTTTTTCTTTTTTTTTTTTCATAAAATAGAAAAAAAGCAGCTGTTTTATACGTTTTAAATTCAAAGTGCGTTTTATTATCATAAATGAATAAATATTTCTTACACCGTTATGTGATGCGTCGTTTTTAAATAAATAATGTACACCCACCCGAGCGGTCGTAACTATATAGCGACCACTTTATTTTGTAATAAAATAAAAACGTTCGCTCTGTCATTCACGGACACGACGTCAATAAAAGAGTTGAAACAAAACGTTTTCAAAGCAACGATTAGATAAACCCAGAAAGTCAAAAAAAAAAGCCGGACATACTTTGCACGATGGGTGTACTTCGCACGACGGGTGGCATTCTCTTGGTGGGCGTATTAAATTTTAAAGAAACGATAAATCATTTCTTCAATAAAACGATTCTGAACGAGGAAAGTTAATAATATTAAAAAAAAATGTTAGAAAAATGTCCAAAAATTTTTTTCACCTTTTCAAAATTTTCTTGCGCCAAAATCTTTTTTATAGGATTTTCTATCTATGTTTAAATTTTCATAAAATTCTGATCAAAAAATTATGGTTTTCGAGTCGTGTTTGTGAAATTTTTGGTTGTTTTTT
>JAIPRM010011153.1:0-13138 GCA_025469315.1 Stegophylla sp. TES_Ste_2020
TCCAAGAAAGAGACATATAAACAGTTTGTGTGCCAAATAAAAAATATAACCAAGGGAATTAGAGGATTGTCTTTTATATGCAGCTTTATGAGAGGACATAAAAATTCTAAAGAAAAATTTGTTTTTCCTAACATAGAAGATATATATGAGGTTTTTGAGAATAATATTTTGAAAAAGTTGAATATTGTTCAAGAAAATCGAGGTAAATATTTATTCGACACTATAATACTCTAAGTCAGATGTAATATCTATGTGATATGTTAAATGTTATGTGACCTCCCAAAAGACTGGAATTAAATAAGTTAAAATTTTTTTGAATGTATTATTAGTAAATTATTAAGTTCTTAATTTTGTTATCATTTTTTTTTTTATAAACATTAATATATTTTATGTTAAGTACCTACTTATTCTACTACCAAAAGACTGGAATATAAATAATAAGTTAAGTTGTTAGAATTTATTATTAGTAAATTATTCAAATTTATTAATTATGCTATAATTTTTTTTCATAAATATAGATAAATTTTATGTTACTTACTTTTATATATTTACCCATAAACCTACCAAAAGACTGGAATTAATGAAATAATTTAAGCTGTTTGAACTTATTGTTAATAAATTATTAAAAGTTATTAATTTTGTCATAAATTTGTTGTATAAATAATAAATATTAATACTTGTTTTGTTACCTGCCTATTAAACTACCAAAAGACTGGAATAAATAAAATTGTTTGAATTTATTATTAACTGTTAAGTTTTCATTCAATAGTTATTTTTAAATATAAAATATGTTGTTGATTTTATTAAAAAAAAAAATATTTTCTGTTTGACAGTCAAGATGAAATATATTAAGTATATTATATAAGTATATTACATAATATACAATAAGTATATTATGTAAATAAAGAAGTTATAAATTATTAGAACATTTTCAGTTAATTGCAAAAATTTTTAAAAACTTGAAATTTTGAAATAGCTGTCGTTTCTAAAATATTTGTTTAAAAACTGATCTGAAAATTACATCATATAACTACATTTTTATAGTTTTAGTCACTTGCCCCGTAATAAAGTAACAATGGTATTAGTATTTTAAAGTAGGCAATTTTGCACTTACCCCTTATCAAGGGGCAAGTGCGACAATTCTTTTTTTTATATATTTTTATTAATAAAAATGTTTTAAAACAATTTCATTCAACTTTGAATTTTGGATTAAAATAAAATATGTCCATGACATTATTCTCCAATGGTCGTCAGAATTAAAAGTTTAATATTTAGGAAGTGAACACCTGTTCAAATTGAACTTTTCAAAATCGTGCCGCAGTTACCCCACTTCATCTTACATAAATTTGGAATTTATTATTATTTTTCACGTAAATGAAATATTTCAAGAAAATAAAATTTTAAAACTCTAAGTTCAACACACGCACTGGGAATAACCCACTCGTGGAGTGAAGAATACCCATTGAGCCATGATGGTGCGAAGTATGTCCGATTTTTAATAATAATAACTACACTCGACACTTATCAATCCCCTTCGGAGCGAATTAATGTGTTTTCTGAATTTAAATATATTACGCCACTATTTAGGAAGCATTGTAAATTTAACGTTGTTTTTTCGATATATCGATTAATCACTTTATACCAAGACGAAATTTGAAGATTGGTTAGTTTTATTTTGAATTTGTAAAAATCAAACAATATCCTTATACATGTACATTTCTAAACTTCTAAAGACTGGTTGAAAAATTGTTTTTTTAACTTTTGATAACATTTTAATGTGGAAAAAAATGTATCTCTTTAACACATCAATACTTAAAAATATATATTTAACAAATTCATATTCTTAAAACACTCCTCGACAGTTTTCTTAAGAAATATTCAACTAGAACCATCATAAAATTAAATGATTACCTACCTAGGATTAATAAAACGGTCTCCTGAAATTTTTTATGTTTCTCTATCCACAAATACATTTCTTTTTTTAAATTTCTAAATCGTGTTTTCATGATTTTATGGTGGAAAGGCTACTCAGGTATTTATTGATAAATAAAATAATTCAATGTTGTAGATACTTTATGTTGGAAAATAAAAATATTGATAATAAACTATTGTAAAAAAAAAAAAAAAATATTCATCATTGTAAAATTATATTATGTTATATTATTGTATAGTAACAATACAATAATTTATTATTGTATTAATGTTATAATAATAATGTTAAGCAAAATTGAATAAAACAAGCGTACATAATATATTATTGCAATTGTTTAAATGAAGACACCAATATTATAAAAATAAATAAATCTAAACGTAGCGACAAAAAAAATTTTGGTGCCTCAATAGCTTTGAGCAGCCGTCCCGAGAGAACAGTCAGCAGGGATCTGGTTGCAATTTATGAATGCATTAGTTATTGTCCAGTATTTTCAATCAATTGATGAATTTTCACTTTCTTCCTTTTTTTCAGATGAATTTAACCATTCTAATAATTTTGAATATATAGCATCCCTTTTATCATCTTTTGCTTCATCAAATTTGTAGTTATCTAATTCGGTACATGTACCGGCACCTATAAATCCATAAATTCGATAGTAATTTAGTCAATATAAATACGTGTCTAGCTTAATTATTAAAAAAAAAAAAAAAAATAAATACATTTAATGCTTTATTATTATTATTATTATTTATTTTTTGAAAATAAATTAATACTTTTAATTAAGTAAAATTTTTGTAGATTACCTTTCAAAAGGTATACCACGGTATTTGGTGGATTTCGATCAACAATACCTAATTCCTTATACGGATCTTCTGACCCATATACAAAAATAACACGAGATACTATAATGTCCAATCCACCGTAAAAGGAATTAGTTCTGCGAATGCCTTTCTCCAAAATTTCTCTGCTAAATCTAAAATAAAAATAATAATAATAAAAATTAAAAAAAATATATATTAATAATCAAATAATATTGTTATTAGATACTAAACACAGATTTTCCCTGTTATACTCGAATTTCGATTTTTATCGGGCGATTGTAAACCACGTCCAGGGTACTGGTAAAAAAAAAATCATACTTGTAAACTACGGCCCGAGTTTTTATCAAGTTAGTGAGGGTTACATCAGTTACATGTAAAATGCGTTCGAGATTTGTTCAAGAATAGAATGTTTATGTGTAAACTGTACCTCGTCCATCATGGTGTATCAGATTATGTCCTCTCTCTCTCTCTATATATATATTTTTTTTTTTTTATGTAAACTACGGTCTGATATAAATTTGGGTAAAAAAAGATGCATTTATAAACTGCACCCCGATTTAAATACAGATCAAAATGTATGTGTGTAAACTACACTCTGTTTATCATAGTTGAAATAAAATTAGGTACTAAATTGCACCCAACAAGACAGTATTACCTACTGATAGTGCTTAATCAATACTAGAGATCTCAGTATTTAACAAAATGGCATGAGAATTAATATTATAAAGAAAAAAATAGCGATACTGGAAAGTTGTTAATTCAATACTATGGTTTATAATTTTTAAGTCCAGAAAGTTCGTCTGAATGTTTCGTAAAATAATTTCTCATATTTTGCACGTCATAACCATACATAAATTAATAAGCGTGAAATTTGGTTTATTTTTCAAATATATTTAACGGATATAAGATTTACATCTGATACAAATGATGATAATAACAAACGAGGCGTAGTTTACATATTACGATTTTATCCTTGATAAAATCTCGGGCGCAATATTTACATTCGAACTTTTGACACTTAATAAAAACCCGGACGTAGTTTACAAATATGATTTTGTTTTCATTTGTATCTTGAACGGAGTTTACAATCGGCTATTGGTTATTGGTTACTCACTTATTATAATTTTTTTTTTAACTTACTGTTTTCCAAATACGGAACTGCAAAATTCCGTATAAAATGATAAGCTAATGGTACCAAAAAAATTTTCGACCGTCTCAAAACGCCCCAATTGGGTACACCTTTGGTAAAGAGAGGCTCGACCTGAAATCACACGCTATTTCTATCACAAAACGATGACAACAGAGAAGCAACAAAACGAGGAGATAAAAGTTATCTTTTCAAATGTTTTATACATTTTATTGTACCGTTATAGTTACATTACGATCCCCTACACCCTAACCATTCACTTCAGTTTGCACTATAAAATTTATAAATGATGATTATTTTTGGAATTGATTGAATGTGGTTTTGGATTAAAAATCAATTTTAAACACTCGGTCAATATATAAAAACATTATTAGAGTAAGGAAATATTTATATGATTCTTTGAAGTATTTCACTTCACAATACATTAATCCATTATATTCACTGGTTATTGCGATTAGTTTACGTTTGGAAATGTAATATAGTGTAATAAAGTACATGCTTACTTCCAAATACAAGTGACAATATGTAATCTAATTCCTGATAACTTCTATAAGTTGTTACATTGTACCTATTAATTCCAACTTGATAATTTATTTGTAAACATTTTTTGCGAAATTTTTTTAACATCCTCTTGATGACTTCTGCAAATCTTTTTATCTAATGAAAAAAAAAAAAAAAAAAAATGAATTAAAAAATATTATTAAAAATACATTTCAGTGGAAATTATCGAGGGTGGACTTCAAATAAAAATTGCGGCCCTGAAAACAGAAATTGAAAAACTTTAAGAATTTTTGATTAGTCTACAATATTTCTTTGATAACTAATCTAACCTTGGCTCACTTTAATATAACACGAGTCATTAATCGTTGTTCTCATTATATTATTATTATAACAAGATCGATTATTCGAAAATGTATAACTAAAAGTAAAGTGTCGCTATACTAATAAGTTTATTTCATTATAATAAATTTAAAGGCCCGAAAAAAATTCATCGGACCAAAATTTTACCGGCCCAGGTGGGGACAGCCCACTCACGGTGGTATGGCCAGTCTGCCACACTTTGTTATGGTAATTATTGAAATTTTATATTCGTTCGCAGTAAAAATTCTAACAAACAGTATTTTATAAAATGAATATTACAAGTTAGATGATTAATGAATTTAGACAATAGTAGACATTTTAGAGAGTAAATAAATAGTATATAAATTGTGTAAAATATTTACCTCAGTATTGAATGTATTATATTTTTCTTTAGTATTGAGCATTATATTGGTTAATTTTTTTTTCATAAATGCCATTTTATCATCTCCATATTGCATAATTATTGCCACGGTGTGTGCAAATGTAAAATACATAAATTCATTATTTTTTCCTGTATACGATCCGTCACTTGATGAATATACGTGACAAAATCTGTTAAACAATATGAAAATGTCCATATAAATTATGATAAAATAAATTTTGCTCCCCCCTCCTTTTAAAATTTAATATCGATCAACATTTCGAACTCTGAGTAAAATATCTTTTACAATGATATTTATTTTTTTCCTGTTAACACGCTCTCGTAGTTTCCTAAGTTACGACCAGCAAATTATTTTATTCAGAATCCAACTTAATAGATAGATTCCAGATGGAATTATGGGTTCATTTTTCAAAATTCTCAAAAGATTCTCAAAATTTGGTTGAACAATTCAAAATTGGACAAAACACCGTTGACTCGTTAATGTGTTAAAATATTTTGGTAAAAATATAATTAATATGAATTTATTTTTAACAAAATCGTGTACTATTATCACAAATAATATTTTATTAATAATAATATTTTAAAAATTCTCCTTCGCCAAAATATTGTTAAATTATTGTCAATGTATATTTAAATTTTCATAAAGTTTGGATTAATAAAAAAGTTTCAGATGTGTTTTTATTAACTTTTGGTTGGTTTCCCTCGAATTTTTGAACAACTGTGAAGGACTTCGAAAAATGACATTCCAAGAGTAGGTTTCTAAGGCGAATTCGGATTCAAAAGTAAATGAGAGATTTTTAGACAAGAATTTCTATATGAAAATTTATACACATAATAAAATTAAATTAAAAGAACAAATAACATTGTAAAAACACAAGCTTCTTCAGTTCTTCACCCCACTCAAAATCTTTTTGTTCATTCATGTTTTTCGCACCATGGATATACATCGTTACTAAATGGAATATTATTGTTGTGTGTATTAAATTTAAAAAAAATAATAAATCATTTCTTCAATAAATTGGTTCTGAGCTGAAGTTAAATGATTATGCGATTACCACGTAAAAATTATCTTTGGTTACGTGATATAATTACTACGTTACTGTGGTTGCCGTGATTGACATACTGCAGTGTCGAGAAATATCTAGATAAATTTATCTGGATAAAAATGTATTATCTTTTATATTATCTAGATCAATTTTAACTCAGTTATCTTTATCTTCATCTAGATAAAATTTTAGTTATCTATAGACACCTATCTAGATAATTTATATTAAATGGCTAGACAAAAAAATTAAAAGTTGAAAATACCACGGCAAAAGCAAATTATTAATTATATTATTAAAATAATAATTAACCTGTGCAATTTTTCATTACGAATTAAAAAGTTATTACTAATAAAAAATATAAAAAAATAAAAATATGTATACAAGTATAAAATATGTATAGAATAGAAAAGTTATTACGAATTAATGTCCAAATAAAAGTTATTTGTAACATGAAGTCAGAGAATGATTTCACGTTATCATAAAGTATATTGAAAAAAAACAAAAAAAAATTTTTTCTAAGTTTATTTTTAATATTGAATATTATTTCAGATATTGTTATTTTTAAAGTTTTTAATAAGATTTATTGTTATTTTTTTCAACACAAATGAATTTTTTTTTTAATAAATTAAGAGAATGACTGCATATTAAAATAAAATGTATTAAAAATATAAACTATGTTATTTTATGTTTATTTTTAATATGGTTTAAAATATTATTACTTTTAACAGCATTTATAGTTTTTTTCCTATCCAATGAAAGTTTTAGATTCTGAGTGGAATGAAGAAGCTACTGGTTTTACAATCATATGTATATTTTTTTCCGTAAACTTTTTTTTGTACAGAAACATTTGTCCAAAAGTTTCGACCAGTTACTTTCTGAATCGGAACTTGTCTCTAGATGGTACATTTAAGAAGTAATTTTTTAAAATTCTCAATAGTTTTTTTTTTTTTTATATTATGAAGTCAGATAATTTTTGATGTTTTATATTATATATATATATATATTTTCTATTCGGATATCCTTGTAAATGAATATGAGCAAAATTAAACAAGTATTTATTTGGTATTCATCTAAATCATCTAAATAAAATTTATTAAAAGTTTCTTTATCTTTATCTATATAAAATTTAGTGCTGTCATCTTTATCTAGATGAATTATTAGTTATCTATTCCCTACACTGTTGTCACGGTTACCACAGTTTTCCTGGTTACCATGGTTGCAATGATTAACCCGTCGCCATGGTTGCAGGATAGGGGAGGATAGAGGACGAACGATAGGGTTGGATTGGTATTGGTAGAGTGGGTTTGGGGTAGGGGTATTGTGTAGTAGTGTTGGAAGATTGTGAGTGAGGGGATTTTTAGTATAACCATCAATAGCGGCAAATATAAACCCTTTTAAATAATGCAAATTTTGAAAAATTCTTAGTATAAAGTACCATTTACACTCTAGAGCCAAAGTTTGATTCAAAAAGTGGCTGATCAAGAGAATCGGTATTTCCATGCGCAAAAGTGTTTGCAGAACGGTAAAAATAAAAAATTAAAAAAACACCATTGTATTTCAAAATGAAATAAAATATTTTATACTATTGTAAATTTCATGTAATATCTACACTGTCAGTCAAACATCGATTGTTCTGGTATTTTCAAATTAGTTGATGATGGAATTGGCGGTCATTTAACGCAATTATAGTTTTAGTTTACATTACTTGTATAACTTTAATAAATCTCTAAAGTTGCTTGTGAGTTGATTTTGAATCTGCGTATAGGCTTTTTGCATTTCGTTCTTCAAATTTGGAATCTTTTCTAATGGTCCATTTAAAATAAGCTTAAAATAGTCTAGAAAAAAAAAAATTACTTTACAATATCATATTATTCAAATAGAAAACATATTATTCGAATGAACAAGGTGGATTATTTTCGATTTTGTGTGTACAATGATGAAAATTTTGATTTAATTAAATTCTGTTTTTTTTTTCATTATGTATGGCAATAAAATTTTCAATGACTGTAAAACGTTTTACGATATTTTTTAACTGATTTCATAGAAATGATTTTACCGTTGTAATCCTCTTTTGCCAATACCGGTGCACTGAGTGACAAAGCCGCGTCTACAAGATGTGGAAATTTCATTCTCAACCAAACGGCTAACGTGCCCTGTTCAGACTTTCCGTAGACCATCCATTTCAACTTATCTGGTAATATGTGACCCGTCTTTAAGTCTTTGAAATTGTATATGAACCATGCTATATCAGATAATGTTTGATCACTGGTAATTAACACTAAATTTTCGTCATTTAAATTTCTGAAACATTATCAAAAAATATATGTTCAAGAAAAAATTAAATCTCAATATAATATCATAACCAGTGATTTACCCTCTAATTAATAAATGCTATAACCCTTAAAACAAATGTACAAAACCCTATGAAAAAATAAACACCCAAATTAACCTGAAACCCAATGAAAAATACTAAAAATATTTTTGCTTAATATATTTCGACAGCTGGTTCACGATTATTCTTCTAGTTATAATATGAACTAATGAACTACATAACAGAGGTTGCAAAATATGTAAGTAATAGGCCATTGCAATATTAATAATTGTGGTAGAGTCGATAAATATTTATTCTACAATTTGAATAAAATACCAATACGTTTCTCTATAGATTTCGAAAGAAAAATGTACGCTTTCACTTATACTTTATTTAATCGTGGGCCTAATATGAAAAGGTTCTATATCAACGTTTTTCCAAAAAACCAATTTTCTACACAAATGGCTTTTGCATGAAAAGGTTCATCTTTTAAGCTAACATTCAGGTTTATACGTTCAGAATTGGCGATTTAAAAAAAAAAACACATAAATCTAAAAGATAAACGCATATTTGAAAAGATGGAAACCCATGGATAATAGAATCGTATTTAGAATTAATTTTCAGTATAAAAAGGTTCTATTTCGATTCTATCATTACCAACGATACAATATTTTTTTGCAATATAATATAGTACAATTAAATACTTATTGTCATATTAACTTGACATTATTAATTATTGAACTTATTTATAAAAACATTATAAGAATGTTTATTTGCGTTGAGTTTTTGTCTATTTTTAGTGAAATTAAGTGTTTTTTTTTTTTTTTACATAAGAAAATTCAAAACACATTATACCACTGATAAAAAAATTGATAAAAATAAAAAAAAATCTTTAGCAGTTAAACTTGTATTTTTTAATTTATGATTTATCCTATTTTAAGTTTTCTTTTAAAACCTAAAAATACATAAATGTTAAAAAAAAATACTAAAATACATGGAGGTATAATAAAACTACATTTAAATATCCACTTTAATTATCAAAATATCATGATATTTTAGACTCTGAATAAAATGAAGAAGCTGGTGTTTTTACAATAACGTTAATTTTTTTTTTCTTCTTTTTTTATTTTTTTTTTTCTATGAACACTTTTTCGTATGGATTTACTTGTCCAAAAGTTTCAACCAGCAACTTTTTGAATCAGATTTGTCTCTAGATGGTACTTTAGAGAGGTCATTTTTTGAATTTCTCAATTTTTCATTTTTTTTTTTTTTTTTTAAATCACCCAACATTTGACAAAAAAGACTGGGAAATCATCATTTTTTGATCCAAACTTTATGAAAATTCAAACATAAATAAACAATAATGTATTGAAAGATTTTGGAACAAGAAAATTTTGAAAATTTTTCTAATATTTTTTTTCTCTTTGTTTTTTTTCCTTTCTTTATAAAATTAGATAAAAAAAAAAAAGTAAATTAATGTAAATTGAAGTAAAGTTAAGAAAGCCGGACATACTTCGCACCACGGATATTCTTCGCTCTTCGGGTCAGATACTCTTGGGAAGTGTGTGAAAATGATGACTATTATTGATCTTTTTATTATTAACTTCTTTGGTTCAGAATCGTCTTATTGAAGTAATAATTTACCGTTTCTTTAAAATTTCACAAACCCACCAAGAGTATCTGACCCGAGAAACAAAGAATATTCGCGATGCAAAGTATGTCCAGCTTTCTTGTCTTTATTTTACTTTACTTTACTTCACTTTTTTTTTAAAAATCCATTTATTTTATTTATTATTAGTATAAACGTTGTAAGGCTAAAGTTCAGTGTGACAAAATATGACATAAGTAAATTTACAAAGAGGAGATAACATGGCATAAAGCTTAAGTTACATAATATTGCTAAATTAAATCTAGGTACAATGCTTACTTACTAGTACAAAACTGAAAAATAATTATTATATATTAAAGAACAAGTTTACCAGTACAATTTGTGCATACTTAATATTTAAGGTATGTAAACATAATATATTGAATCTTATCATTATGGAGAATAATCGTTCACATTGGATGCATAACCAGTGAGAATGGAAAATAAAACATGAATATTTTTTCGTGTTAAGCGTGATTGTGTCGAATTGGTAAATTGTGTAACAGGTAAACTTAGGTGTTTTTTTTTTTTCCAATAATTTGCTGGTTTACAAACTCATAACTTATTTTAGATGGGCTTAAAAGGATAAAGTGTGTGCTAAGCCCTCCCTCATTTACGTCTATAATAATTGTTGTAAATAATTAAATATATGTCAGCCTTGATGAAATATCATTCACGTGTGATTGTTTAAAATCAACAGTTTACCGTTTGTATTGGAACACAGTTCTTACCCATAAGGTAGACTCACACCATAACCACGAAGTTCCATTCCAACACACAAGGCTTTTGCTTCTTTACAATACTCAAACCAGCGACCATTTTGCATATTCCATGCAGTAATGTCTTCATCTGTTCCGATCTTTATAAAAATTTTGCCCTTTCCATCATAATGGCTATCATTGATTAAATATCTCTAAGAAAATCAAAAAACAAAAATACTGCACAGATGAATTTTGTTCTTAATTTTTAACGATTTTAAAACCAATCGATTCAAATACCTGTTTCCATGTGTTTCCATCGTGATAGTGATGATGATCACATTTTTGTTCAAAAAAACGAGTAATCAAATGCTTAGTAGTTTTAGTTGAGCTCTTGTCTATGAGTTGTTCCTCAGATGACTCCAGTCTGAACGGAAAAATTGGTACTTTATTTGTGATCATTTTCTGAATCCAAACACTTGTTCCTCCTCCTTTTAAGTAATTTTAGATGTACCATTAAACATTTTAAATTGATAAACTGATAAGTAAAATATGTACATAATACATTCTTTATATATATTTACATATTTTATTATTTTATTTGTTTATTTATTTATTTGTCTTTTCTACTTTTATATTAGTTATATTTTACTATTAGTTATTAGATAATTTAACATCTATGAGTTCAGATTAGTTTCTCCTGTATCACTAAATAAGAGGTTTTCCTCAGTGGTGAACAGGGCCAAAATAAATGTAAATGTATGTGAACGAAAAAAGTGTGTTAATTGTATTATAGACGAAAAAATAAAATTATAATTATTAATTAATTATATTATACGCGATGAAAATTTTAATTTTACTCTACTAAATATGTGTATTACATTATAGAACTTTAAAATAAAATTTAGTATATTATAGGCGATGCCAAAAAAAGATTGAACTTCCACCACAAAAAATAAACTCAAAAAATGATCTGTATAGTTAATCTTAGATAACCGTTTTATTTGATAAAAGACACTCAACATTATTTTTACCGCCATAAAATTGAAAGATTAGTGCATTTTTTTAGATAATGCATAACGTTGTCCACGTAACTCCGTAATTATAATCCACATTATGTGTACGTGTATTGTAGTATGCATACAGTTCGATCAGAAACGATTTTTAGAGTGAATTTAGATCAAAAAAAAATATAATTGAATAAAACATTTAAAAAAACTTTTTTCGAATTCCACAATCAATGTTTCTGTGCAATAAGAGTAATTTAGAATACTGTGGAGTTTCTACATCCCATACATGCATTTTACGCCTAAATTTTATTTTATTGCCTTCGAGTAGACAATGCCTATTGTAAATAATCCAGTTTAATTTATCTATATGGATAGTTTTTTCATCTAGATTATAATCAGATGAAAATATTTGTTATATATATGTATCTACTGCTTAACACTGAAAACTTTACCATGGCAAGTGATCGCTTCTTGCGGTGGAAATACCTTTAAACAGGATAAATGATATCGTCATTTGGATAGGTTGTCCGATAGTTTAACAATATATTATACTCACGATTGATGCAAAGTACGGTAACAAGACGTAGTAACAGAAAATCGTGGTAAAATCCATTATAATATGCAGTACAAGCCAGTTGAATATCTAAAACAACAACATGCGAAGTGTTCGTTACGTTGACGATGATATCGTTGTGCACCAAAATTTATATTTAAGTATATATTATGGTTAATACCACACGTCCGTGCAGATGGCCTCCCCACTACTTGTAAATCAAGTGGCAATATTTTTCAACTCATTTGCAAAATTTTACAAATCTATTTTCGGATTGTACAAGCCTATGGTTTCTTCCGAAAATTAAAATAACAAATGTTGAGTCATATTAACATAGCCCACCCATGTTGCCCAAAGACTCCTAAAATAGTACCAGCCAAACTATACTATGTGAACAGTAGTGGTTGGGTTTGCCACGCAAGTACTGTTCGACTATGTAGTGTATATGTGAAATGTATAGGTGTGTTCATGTGTCGGTGTGTACTTAGACACTAATAGGGGGGGAGCAGCAAAAGTTAGCGACTGCTAACCCTACGTTGTTTGCAGGGGTGGCAAAAGTATAAAAGTATGATTTGCTATCAGTAGTATGGAAATGTATGTTCTGAGTTCACTTTTCAAAAAAATTACAGGGAAATCACGAAAATTTGGCGGGCGATTTCCACCTATTTTCAGTACCCCTTTTTTTTGCGATTTTCACCTATTTTTGGTACCCTATTTTTTTCTTGTGT
>JAIPRM010011154.1:0-13138 GCA_025469315.1 Stegophylla sp. TES_Ste_2020
GGACTTAAGTTGGTCACCTTACCTGAAATCGGCTAGGTATTTAAGGAACCTCAAGGGGCAGACAAGTGGAGGCAGAATTGCCTAGTGAGAAGAGGTAGTCTGCATGGTTATTACCCCTCTTTTTACAGTTAAGTTTAATAGTTTAGTCAGTTCCAGTGGTCCCTCCTATCTTTTTTATTCTACGCCTCCCTTGTAAATTTTCAAAAATATCATCCCCCCATTATCCTCTTAAATTAGATCTTCAACCTTTTTATACGAATAGTATTATACAACCAAAAAATTTTTATTCTATTTGTATTATTCTAAAAATGAAATTTAAAATATAAAAACAGAAATAATAATATAAAATGTAACTAAATGCTAATTAAACAAAATTAAGATAAAACAATTCTCGTTATTTCATAATCACCGCCCGGTCCCCCTCCCCGGTTGGGAATCACTGCGAAAATCGATAAAATGAGAGAGAATAAATTGAATTGGTCCGTGTAGATGAGAAGAATTGGATGTTAGGCTATTAGAATGATTATAAAAATGAACATTGAACGAAATAGGGAACGAGAAAGAGGGGAGAAAGGACGGTTAGATGCGATTACGAGTGACATAAGGACTGCACCGGCTGCTTTGACTTTAGCCAACTCTTCAGTCAGCGCGTCGTTATTCTCTTCCAACGATCGTTTTTTGTTTTGTTCTTCTCTCAACGACTGTTGCACGGACTCGAGGCGTGCTTCGTTCTGTGATATCGTCAACCGATTATCGGTGAGTTCTTTTTCATAATAATGTATCTAAATAAATTCGACAAAATTCTTAAAAACAAAAAAAAAAATATTCAGAATGTCGACAAAAAATTCAACTGATAAATACTTTTTTGTTCATATCGTTTTGGCTGTTTTCGAAGAAACTGCAACGTTGCATTAAATTCTTTACTTCGGATTTCATTTTGCTAATATAAAGTCTGGCAACAGTAAATTTTTCGTCCATCTCGTCATTTCCATTACTAATTGCTTGTATCTTAAAAAATTTAATAATTTAATAAATAACAATATTTTTCTAAACCGTTTAGCTCTGAACTACCCAAGTTACTGTGGTATGTAAAAAAAAATAAATAAATAAATAGTACATAAATGGTTTAAATTATTTGCCAAATTTAAATCGAACAGATTACTGTATCACAATTAAAAATAATAACACATTTCGAAGTACATAAGCCCATCTTAAAGAGAAAGCAGAAATTTGGTTTTGAAAAACCAAATGAATTGGTTCGTGTAAATATACATTCGAATTAATGGTAAGATGAGAAAAAAACAAAATTTTATAACTGAAAATAATTTACAAATTTACAAGATGACAATGAAGGTAGTACAGCAATAGATATAAATTTATAAGCAAAAAAAAAAAATAAATACTTTTTACATATTATTATGTATGTTTGGTGAAAAATTTCTTAAAACTGGGTTTAGGGTGCAAGGGTGTCTACTAATGGATTTAGAAAATAATTTAAATCATAGAACGACGAGATGTGTCTGTAGTCAAAATTACAGCTGATATCATCTCAACTATCCTATTACCAAATAAAAAAAAAAAATGATCCCAAAAATAAATGTATTTCGTATGTATTCCCCATTATTGATATAACTGAAGAGCAATACAATTTTGACTACTGTTATAATGTTTATGTGCAATTTTTTTTAAGAATTATTATTGTTTAAAATTTACAATACTAGTTGCCACATTTTATTCATTTTATATTAATAAAAATACCAAACATCTCTAAAATGGTTTATTATATTAATATACTTATTCAAATTAAAAATTTACTTTGTGAGTATTAATTAAACTGGTAGGTACCTGTTTAAGTAAATCTAAAATGATTTTTTTTTTTTCTATGAGAAGCCTAATTCAAGTTATTTTGAACAGTTACTTACATTCAGTTGTTCTGGTTCACTACCAATAACCGTACCGATTTCTGCTATATCTTCCAGTAGATTTGATAACATATCGGTTGCGAGTTTTTTTTGTTGTTCAGATATGAAATCTTTAATCTGTTGTAGCTCGGACGACATAGAGTTTAATGATAACTGATAAAAAAAGAGTTTTTTTTTTTTTTTAATTAAATATGTTGCATCTATTTCCTATATTATAATCTCCAAAAATAATTAAAAATATTCAATTATATTATTTTACCTCTTTGAGGGATAACTCTTCAACAAGAATTTCATTTTCTCTGATTTTCACATCGACTTCTCGACTTTTTTCATCGTAATTCACTGCAAGTTCTTCTAAAGCCTGTAAAACTTCCTTGACTTCTTCTTTTGCATTTTCATTGTCTTCGGCATTTCTATGCATTTCCTGTTGTAACTCCTCGTAAAGTTGTTGAGTTGATTTTAGAAGCTGTAACACGAATTCAAATACATAGAGACAAGGTTGGGGGGGGGATGTAATAAATTAAATGAATTCTGAGCTCAGCTCAGAATCGGATATTATTCGGGTCTGTACAATATAATATGCTTATCTCCTGGTCGGGAAAACCGGGTATACGCAATAAGTGAACCGGTTTTTTTCTTCTATAGTTATATTAATTATTCTTATTGTGATATTCATTTATTCAATAATACGTCGGTGCTGATGGCCCGTCATTATACACCTACATGAATTGTATTTATTTATTTATATATCTAAGTAGTTGATTGCCTCATCCATACCGACTACCTATATTTTCAAGGAACCTCGGCATGTGCAGACAATACGGGGCTTGAGAGCCAAGTGAAAAGAGGTAGACTGCGGGTAGTCAATTGTCAATAACCCTCTTTTTACAGGGTCAGATTCCGTTAAAGGGTGGGTATAATTTAAAAAAAAAAATTCGATAAATCATTTCTTCAATAAGACGATTTTGAACGAAAGAAGTTAATAATGTAAAAAACAATAATAGTCGTCATTTTCGACACACTCACCAAAAGTATCTGACCCGAAGAGCGAAGAATGTGGGGCTTTTTTGTCTATACTTTACTTTACTTTTTTTTATCTAATATTTAAAGGAAAAGAAATTAAATGAGAAAAAAAAATGTTAGAAAAATGTCCAAAATTTTTTTCGCACATTTTCAAAATGTTCTTGCGCCAAAATCTATCTTATATTATTGTTCATCTATGTGTAAATTTTTATAAAGTTCGGATCAAAAATGTTTTCCTAGTCGTTTTTGTCAAATGTTTTGTAGTTTTTTCAAAAAAAAATTGAAGAATTGAGAAATTAAAAAAATGACCTCATTAAGGTACCTAATTTTTATTTTCAGTTTTAACTTAACGGGATTCAAAATTAACTCGTTATTTATTAAGTCAACATAATATTGATTAGTTGTTAAATTAATAAAGTATCAAATGCAATAAGTTAAGTTTAAAAGTTAATTAATTAACTAAACTTTTGACTTTTCAACTCGTTTATGCCAAGCCTTGCACACAGAGCTCTTTCTTTCATAATATTAAAATAGTGCCAAACATACTTCCTCTTGTTCTAAACTTTGTTCTTCCAATTTGGTAATATCTTGACTTTGTTGATTAATTTCTTCGTCCTTCTCGTCCAACCGTCGAAATAATGATTCACGTTCTTCTTCGAGTTTTTGCCATTCTTCGATCGAGATCGATCCAGTCACGGACGAAACAGGAACTACAAACGGAAAATAAATATAAATATACTATTTTTTATTTACTAAAATAATTTCTTATGAGGTTTTAAGAATTTAAATAATATTATTTATGAATCATATTTTTTGATCCCGAAAGAAATAATACAAAAATCCATAAATTATCGATTTATCCTGAATAAACAATAACTTAAGTGTTAAAAAAAAAAAAATAAATAAATAATTATGCGCTTATTTTTTGTATGAAATAATTTTTTTTTTTCATGTACAGAAAGTGATCAGAAAGTCTTCCTTCTAAATAAAGGATTTCATTTTACTATCTGGTTAAATTTTCAAATGTACACATAATAATTAAAAATTTTATAAAAATTATTCGCTTTCATTGTTAGTGCTTAAGTATGTTTTAATAACAAAACAGACTATTCTCAACAGAAAAAAATCACCACTATTTTGTAATTTTGTCCATTTGAGTGTCTTCAAAAATATTTAAATGTCTCTTGAACCTTCCAATACTCTAGCCAAACATTAATTCTTTACCATTTTAGTTCAGTTTAAGGTCATAATATTATTATCTCTGTTAATTAAATCTTTTTGAAATTTGATATTTAAAATATTCAAATGAAATCAAAAAAAATATTACTTAGTAGGTACCTACCGTCTTCGGTAGTAAGTTGAACATTTGGTGGTGTTGAATCATCGTGAATTCGTTCTTGTAAATTAACTTGCTCCTCTCTGTTAACCGTTTCTCCACTTCTCCAACTAAATAATTATTTTGAACATGTTATTTGTTTAAACTGTATCACACGAAGACAACACCTATTTCTAATTATTTCCTACCGACTGAGTTCAGACTGTAACGTATCGCACTTTGTTTTATAACGAGTACATTTTTCTTTTTCTTTCTCATAGCGATTTTTCCACTCCTCGGCTGTTAATTCTTCGTTAACGGTGACGACATTTTTCACACTCTTGGCTCTATATAAAGTCACTTATAGTCATAACTAAATATTGAGAGAACTGTCGTCGAAGACGTATTCCTTTATATTTTTTTTTTGCAAACTTTATTAATGTAATTATTTAGACCAGAGGTTCCCAAACTTTTTTTGGTTCGACCCATTTTGGTCATTTTTTTCAATTTTTGCGACCCACAATAATAACCAAATGGTCCTTCTTTTTTTTTTTTTTTTTGTTATTTTGCTTGAATAAGATACTGAATAAAAAAAAAACATTCTGTATTTAAATTTTTATCTAATGTACAACTGTTAAATAATTATAATTATTCATTTATTTATTACAAGAAATGTTTGATAAATATTTAAAATTATAAAAGTGTATACGATTAAATGAATATTCCAAAAAAAAAAAAAAAAATGTATATTCTATAACAATTCGGACATACTTCACACCATGTGGATTCTTAACTCAAAAAAATTTATTTCCAAAAAACATTTTTCATGTTATTGTCTGCAGTCTATATTTAAATTTATATAAAGTTTCAATTGCATTTTTGTTTAATTTAGGGCTGTTTTTCTCAAATTTTGATTGACTATTGAGAATTTTGAATAATAAACACCCTAAAGTACCATACCGAAAAAAATAAACATCATTATAAAAAAAAACTAGCTTCTTCATTTTACTCAGAAACTAAAATTTAACGCTACTCACCAAAAAATTAATCACGACCCACTTTTGGGTCGCGACCCACAGTTTGGGAACCTCTGATTTAGACATTGACATAATGTTTTCTAGATGTTATAAAAAAAAAAAAATGGAAATTCGTAGAAAAATCCTCAATAATTGCAACAGAACTTCAGTATATTAACAGAATTCTCCTACTTAACTGATTTCACTGATTTCCATTGCTAAATTTAAATTCTTGACTTTTCCGGATCTCCAAAAGGAGTGGCAACCATGTTCACATTTATAATTGCACAAGAAATGCACCATATGTTAATATGAGGGCGTTTAGTTTCAAAACCAACCATAAGCAATCTTCGAAATTTTTCAGAAACAACAAAAAACGAAAATAACGTAAAATACTTGGTCTGTAATTTTATAATAAAGGAATATGAAATCAAAGCTTTGAATGATACACATCATATTATTGTTTGTGAAAATACATTTTGTAAAAATATATTATTACAAGAGTTAAATAAATTTATAGTTTTGAAATGGCTGGTTTTGTTGTGAATTTAAGCGCATATGGCTGTTTTTGAAACCAACAATTTATGTAATTTTTTTTTCCGCTTATGGCTGGTTTTGAAACAAACACTGGAAATTCTAAGAAATACAAAACATTTTGAATTTTATGTATATATAATTACCTAATAGTAGGACTAATAGTAAAAAATAATAACCAAATAGAACTTAATTATAGTTAGCACTTAGTTTCACGAAAACTCGAAAAAAAAAATTGAGTACTATTACCAGAGCAGATAAAAACATTTTGATTTGAAATAAACATCGTTAGATGGCTGGTTTTGATACTAACCACTATTTTCTGTCCTCATCAGTGGCGTATTTACGGGGGTGGTCCAAGGGTACTGGACCCCCCTCCCCAGAGCTAAGAAATTTAAATCAAGCAAATAACGGTAATGAATTAAGTAATGATAAGTATAAAAGGTATATTATGCATCAAAAGGGTAAGAAAAGAGGATCCAAAATGAAAAATATTAAATTCTTTGAACTTATGCGCAAAATCTGGGTCTTTGAGATTTTTTTTTTTTTTTTGGGGGGGGGGGCTCTGAAATCACCCCTGAAATCACCTTAATTGCTCCTCCTTATGACTAGACTACTTATAATTTACGATCTTGATTATACATACAGTAACTGTTTTGGTTTTGTAATTAAATTTTGGACCTCCCCCCCAAGAAAAATTTGAAAATACGCCACTGGTCCTCATTTTTATTATCGATTATAGCCTTGTTTGATGTTCAATATTTTTACCAACTAGGTATGCATATACAGTGTGAATATTTGGAAAATTGAAAAAAAATCCATTTTGAAAAAAAATTATCTTTTAACCGGGTTTTGAAACTAGACGCCTCGTGTGCGGTCAACTCACCTCTGACCAAAATCTAAAGTCGATTTGGTTTCAGGCTCGTTAAAAGACGCTGGCGAGCAACAAATTATGATAGTGGTGCGGGCGTTTCCGCCCAAAGATTCTTGTAATATTCGCGTTAAAACGGAATCGCGATATGGCACGTGAGTTTTTTTTTCGTCGGCCAACGCGGTTATCACGTTACCCAAAGCCGACAAGGATTTGTTAATATTTTTCGCTTCTTCCAACACAGAGCCCTCAGCACCGGTTTTACTGACCTGAAAAATAATTTTAGATTCTGAACGAAGTGAAGAAGCTAGTGTTTTTACAATGATGTTTATTTTTTATTTTTATTTTTTTCTGTGTATAATTTTTCGTTTAGAAATACTTGTCCAAAAGTTTCGATCAATAACTTTTTGAAACCGAATTTGCCTCTAGATTGTACTTTAAACAGGTCATTTTTTGAATTTCTCAATTCTTCAATATTTTTTTTTGGAAAAAACTACCCAAAATTTGACAAAAACGACTCGGAAACCATAATTTTTTGATCCAAATTTTATGAAAATTAAAACGTAGATAGAAAATCATATAAGAAAGATTTTGGCGCAAGAAAATTTTGAAAATGTGAAAAAAAAAATTTTGGACATTTTTCTTACTTTTTTTTTTCATTTATTTTTTTATATTAATAACTTCCCTCGTTCAGAATCGTTTTATTGAAGAAATGATATTTATCGTTTCTTTAAAATTAAATACACCCGTCAAGAAAATCCCACCCGTCGTGCGAAGTATATGTCCGGCTTTTTATAGATTTTTTGATTTGTGTAAAGGAAAATCGAATGTGACCACCAATCTTCTGAACTCAAAACTATATTTTTTTAATATTCAAAACAAAACAGAGTTCTATTACGAATTATTACCACGGTAAGATTAATATGGAAATAATTATAAAACGGTACATAAATAGGTATTTAATTTTATATTATAATATCGTGATCAAAATATTAATTTTATTAAACGAATGTAGAAAAAAAGAAGACTTTCGATTTTTAAGATTTTTTCACATCAATTATACATAATATGTGTGAGTGAGGTCGTGTTAAATTTTTAGGTCTTAGTATCAAAATCAAATCTTACAAAACACGAAAAATTACCTGTATTTTCAAAATTCTATACTTAGCTCAAAATTTGTCAAATGTTATTAAAATTTTATGAAGTATTCACGTAACACGTGTTTGTAGTTGATGAAATATTCAAGTTTCTAGCTTCATTTTTTTTTTTCAAAGTTATGTTAAAAAATTTTTTTATTTTTATAAAAATTCAGAAATAGCATAGGTATTTTATCGTTTTTTTTTTTTTACTAAATTTTTCGACAGATTTTCCTAGTTTTTTGAAAAATAAACCTCTTTAAAGTGATTTTCAATTCCGAAACTTTTGGACAAGTATTTCGAAAATAATAAAGTGTTCGTGCGGAAGAAGAAAACGATAAACATCATTCTGAAATCACAAGCTATTCTTCGCTTCGCTCTCAGAATCAAAAATTACTTGCCTTTTCACTGCCAGCCAAATCTACCAGGTAGAGTTTTCCCGACAGACTTTTTTTGTTTTCCACGTCCTCTTGTTTGACGTTTATCAAGAATACGCTGTGACTTCTCGAACTTTGCTCGTTCATGTCTAAAATATAAAGCAATAATGACAATCACTAAAAATTTAATCAAGTATTTTTGAAGATTTTTGAAATTTACCCGTAACGGCTATATGCCTATTGGATTTTCCCTCGTTGATTACCGCAAACACTTCTTCGGGACTGGAGACAAATCGTTCCGTTGCACCTTTGACAAAAGGAACTCCGTTCTTATCTTCCCGAACGGTTAAATTTTTTTTCGAAACTAAATATAAAAACGATTGATCGTACAAATCATCATTTGAAATATTTCAACACCATCGCGTACAACAGTGGTTCCCAACGTGGGCGTTTTTAATATTGAGGGGGGGGGCGTTTTACCGAAGGAGGCGCTAAAGGGGGCGATGTAAATAATTATATTCCATTCTATTCTAGATTTATAACTGACAAAAAAAAAAGTTCATCAGTTTTTACTAACGATGACGTTACATTTTAGATAGTATGTATTTTTTTAGATTAGAACCACGCGAAAAGAGAGATTTAAGGATCCATTAAGCCGGGATGAATAATTTTATTAGAGGAAAACTTCGGCATTCATAGTCACATTAGTATTTTTAGTACAATTATTTTATACAAGCCAAGTCAGTATAATAATATTATATCTAGAGGATATTTTAATTTATAAGTAAACATTATTTATTTGGTTGTGTTGAATATGTTTCTTTTTTATTAAAAAAAAATTAAACAAGATATATCTGTTTTTTAAAAGTTTATTATGAGTAATTTATGACCATGATAACGAAAAAGAAAAAATAAGGGGTAATAAGGGGTTATCAAAAATTGATATGAGGGGGCGGTGTGAGATTTTCGAGAGTCAAAGGGGGGGGGCATTGAGTAAAAGAAGGTTGGGAATCACTGTCGTACAACAATACTGGTGTGCATATTATACTTACCGTTTAATAAATCACGAATTCTCTCCAAATAAATTTCAAAATAAGATACTTTTATGTGAAACTCTAGGTTTGCATCCATCGCGTAAATATGATTAAATATGTCGTTGACAATCCGAGGAATAATGCCTTGGTTGGACGGATCATCAATGACACCTTCCATAGTGTGAGTTTTACCGGAAGAAGTCTGACCGTAAGCGAATATCGTTCCATTATAACCAGCAAGTACATCTATAAAAAGCCGGACATACTTCGCACGACGGGTGGTATTCTCTTGACGGGTGTATTTAATTTTAAAGAAACGATAAATCATTTCTTCAATAAAACGATTCTGAACGAGGGAAGTTAATAATATTAAAAAAAAATGAAAAAAAAAAATGTTAGAAAAATGTCCAAAAATTTTTTTTTCACATTTTCAAAATTATCTTACGCCAAAATCTTTCTTATATGATTTTCTATCTATGCTTAAATTTTCATAAAATTCGGATCAAAATATGATGGTTTCCGAGTAGTTTTTGTCAAATTTTGGGTACTTTTTCCAAAAAAAAAAATTGAAGAATTGAGAAATTCAAAAAATGACCTCACTAAAGTACAATCTAGAGGCAAATCCGGTTTCAAAAAGTTATTGATCGAAACTTATGGACAAGTATTTCCATAAGAAAAGTCGTACACAGAAAAAAAAAAGAAAAAGAAACATCATTGTAAAAACACTAGCTTCTTCACTTCGTTCAGAATCTAAAATCATCATTAGGTTCAGAAAATTGTCAATGAAAACAAAAAAATTTAAATAAGAAATACAATGGTCGTTTTACATAGAATGTATAATAAGAGAGATTGTTTAAAATGAACAGATTGTACATAAATGTGTTAAAAAGTGAATTCTATATATTGTGTTGGTTATTATTATTTAAAATATATATATCATATTATTTGTAAATATTTAAGATGTTAATAAAATTAATACTATGTATTGTTTAAGATATTTGATGAATTTAATTGGCTTATTTAATAAATTTGATTAGATTGAAATATTTTAAAAACTATGTAAAACATTTAAATTTGTTGGTAAATTACAGTTGGAGAAAACGAGAATAGTTTTAAGAGTGTATTTGTGATTTTTTAAGTGCAAAAGTGTACACGCATATTTAGTACACTTTTAAGTTCTGTCAAGTCCTGAGCCCTTAATTTATGCATATTCTTAATCTTTACATCTTTAACTTAAAATACCTTCCTAACGTGCATTAATTACCTAACATACCTAGTTTAATAAACTAAGTTTTACCTGATACAATTGACTTTGCTGCACCGCAATAAACGTTTTCTTGATTGGCATCGGGCTTGAAAACTTTGTCAAATAGGTAGACGCGTTTCTAAACGAAAGTTAAAATATTATCAAATTATTATTGACAATAATTATTTTACATTGTTAATTTGTAATGAAATTTCAATTCCAACACTTATATTTCTTAGAAATATCTTCATAAAATATTTATTTATTATAGATAGGTTTTGAGTGAAGCAAAAAAGTTAGTGTTTTTACAATTATGTTTATTTATTTATTTTGAAATGAACACTTTTTCGTATAGAAATACTCGTGTCCAAAACTCAAAAGTCTCAACCAGCAACTTTTTAAAATCGGATTCGCCTCTAGTTGGTACTTTTTGTGAGTTAGCACATTGTGTTGGAAAAAGTGATATTATTGTAAAATAAAGATGAGTTAATAGTTCCCTAGCTTGGAAGTTGTGACAATTTGTAAATGTTATATTCATTAAAAATAATAATAGGTCATTATTAGTTCTAAAGTGTCTTGTGAAAGATATTTTTAACAATGAATTAAATGGTAGTTTTAAGTTTTTAAAGATGAGTTTCATATAATAGAGTACCCCATACAGAAATTCCGTAAGATTAGACAGATTGTGCCTGGGCAATGAAGACAATTCTCATTATTCCAATTGATAAAAAGTTACGGAGTAATCTAAATTTATGAAACATTTTTCTTATTTTTTCAAACAGTTATATGAATGTTTCATTTTAAATGTTTATCGTTTATCCCTTAATTACGCTCAGACACGTACGTAAAAGAATTTCGGGGGGGGGGAGGACTGCAGCCTCTCCTGAAATTTCAGTTCATTTTAAATTATCATCTAATTAATAATTATAAATAATATAAAATATGGGATATATATGGTAGGGAGTTGTTGAAAAAAGTAATAAGTGATAAGATCAGAAGGGATAAAAAATTTTTGATGAAGACATAATTTAAATCCGGACCCCACGGACCCCTCCCGTAAATACGCCACTATTTCGAACTATTTCAATACTATAGTAAAAACTAATTATTAGGCAATGTGTACAATGAATTTTTGAAAAAATTTCTGGGGAGGGTTTGAATCCCTAACCACTCTCCACCGCCCCCGTGTATACGTGACTGAATACGCCACCGTGTAGGACCCTAGGATAGAATGACCTTACGTCCTGTTTTTTACAGGACTGTCCTTTATTTCGGCTCTGTGTCCTGTCGTCCTGACGCTTTTTATCCCGTAATTTCAACTTTGTCCCATATTAATCCCGTTTTTAGACTTGCTGTTGATTTAAAATTTTTGAAATGAAATTATTGAATAAAATAATGTAAGAATCTAGAAATCTTTTTTGAATACAATTAGATTAATATTATAATCGTAAAATGAATTAACAAGTGTTTTTTTTTTTTTAGAAAGTAAAGTATACTTGTACAATATGCACGAATAAAGGATTTGAAGAAATTTTAAAAAGTATCAATTTAGTTTCATAATGTTATTTTACGTTTTCCAAAATAATGTGTTTAAATTTAATCTATATATAATAGGTATAGTTTAAAAATTATACTTTTGGTCACGATTCAAAAACATAAATATAATAATATATACGTATACTTATTTATTTAAAAATATTATGAAAAATATTTTTGTCCTGTATTTTATTTTCTTATAATATATGGGTCACCCCTAGGGCCTAGGACCCGTGTTACGAGAAAGAATAGAACCGAGGTCAGGTCCGTATTATTTTACTTACGCCGAGCGCAATGGAATAATTATTGTCGTCGGAACCGGTGAATTTCGGGACGAACTTTGATCCTGCTTTCTCTTCGGAATCGTTTAACGGACGGAAACGACAGACGACTTTAATGCTGTCCTCCGCGGCGATTTCTCTCTCGGCGGCCATTGTGCAGCGTCGTAGTTGGCGAACACGAGCGATTATTACGAGTATTAAAACGTTACCTTATACCAACCTGCAATAAGGTCGAAACGAAAAAATAGTACTACGTCGGAATGAGAACTCAACGGGAAAAACTATGACTGAAAAAAAAAAAAAAAGCAATAACGGGGGGACGGAGTAGGTGTTGTGCGCGACAACTTAAAATAATAATAATAATTGTTCTCGTTATCTATCGACGCGTTTTATCGTCATCAACTTTTCAATGTTCAAATTTTTTCCCCCAATTCTAGTTAGGGATCGCTCCCATACGTCCCGTATTTGAATGAAGCGTCCCAGTGTCCTGACAATAAATGTAAAATAACACTTTTTTTGTCCCGTATTTCGGATAATCCGTCCCACATGTACCATATTTTAAAGTAATTTCAATAATAATTAATTATTTTTTTTTAGATTCTGAACGAAGTGAAGAAGCTAGTGTTTTTACAATGATGTTTATTTATTTATTTATTTTTTTTCTGTGTACAACAAGAGGATTTGCCTCTAGATTGTACTTTAGAGAGGTCATTTTTTGAATTTCTCAATTCTTCAATTTTCTTTTTTTTTTTGGAAAAAACTACCCAAAATTTGACAAAAACGACTCGGAAACCATCAATTTTTTGATCCGAATTTTATGAAAATTTAAACATAGATAGAAAATCCT
>JAIPRM010011155.1:0-13137 GCA_025469315.1 Stegophylla sp. TES_Ste_2020
AATTGAGAAATTCAAAAAATGACCTCTTTAAAGTACAATCTAAAGGCAAATCCGGTTTCAAAAAGTTATTGATCGAAACTTTTGGACAAGTATTTCTATACGAAAAGTTGTACACAGAAAAAAAAAACAATAAAAAATAAACATCATTGTAAAAACACTAGCTTCTTCACTTTATTCAGAATCTAAAATATACTTAAAGTAGTTTTTTACACTGAAATAAATTGATGCGTAACATTGAAAATAAGTTCGTCGCCCGATATGTATAATACATATGTATAACCGATATGTATAACCGAATGAATCTCATAATAATATTATTATGCAAAGCGAAGAAAGAATCGAAAAAATATTTTAAATTAATATAATTATTAGCCTATTTTAGTAGATATTTTAATTATACGTATTACATGTATATTTTTAATTTACTTTAATAATTTAATTTTGCACATTTTACTTCTGTATACATACTAAATATTTTTAATTAAAAAATTGTTATTTTTATTTGTGTTTTGTTATTTCTGACTATTTTGGTAATGGGCTACTTGTTCTCGTATTGCATATTAAAATAAGTGCCTCTTAGTAATGTAAGTACAGTTTTCCTTAACACTTATAGAACCTCCAGAATAGGGGTCAATAGCCTTGCGTAGGAAAGATACGTTCTTCCCAAAAAAAAAAAAAAAAAAATACAAAATTATATTTTTCAATGAGTCGCATTTGTGTGAGCAACCTTTATAAATGTGTGTGTGTGTATGATATTAAAACTTCTGTATTCTAAAAAATATTACAATTTATATGAAAATATTCTATATGTAAAGAAAAAAAAGAAATCGATTTCAATGCGTATACTGAAGAACCACAAGTTTCTGACCCCCTGATCTAGATCCTTATTGTTTAATAGATCATTAACTAAGGCGTCAGTCTACTCCTCGTCATTGACTCATTCTCTAACTAATTTATTTCAGAATTTTCCAAAAAAAAAAATGCCAAAAATTTTCTACCTATTTTCTTGTGTAATTAATTAAGCACATTGAGCAAAATTTGAGTCTCATACCCAAAGCGGTAAGTTTAATTATGCACTTTTTTTTTTTTATGCATCTGAATACGCCCTGGATCGATACATAGATCCATTGAGTCATTAGATTTTTTAGAATCATTAGAATCATTAGATCTTATAAAAGTGATTGAAATATTATACCAACAGTGCTACCAACGGTATACAAATACACTACAATATTATAGCTACACAAGTAAACAGAAAATTGCTCGTATTATTGAGTTTACTAGAGTAAATAATAATAATGCAAACGTTTATTACGTTCATTAGGTAGGTATATTTGTAGTAGTTTAGCTATTTTTTTTTCTTATTTTTTATTTCTCTATCTGTAAACACTTTTTCATATTGAAATACTTATTTGAAAGTTTCGATCAGTATTTCTATAGAACCAGGATCGTACCCAGATGGTACTTTAAAGAGGTAATTTTTCAATTTTTTCTATAATTTTTCCAAAAACGGGTTAAAAATTGACAAAAAACGATAAAATACGCAATTACCGAAATTTCGGTAAAATTGAAAATTACTTTTTGACATAACTTCTGAAATAATGCAGGTAGAGACTTGAAATTTTCACCAACCACTAAAAATAGCTACGAGAACATGTCATAAAAATTTCAAAAAGATTTGATCAATTTCGCGTTAAGTACGGCATTTTATTATTTATTTATTATGTCTAACCGATGCCCTCTGGATCTTTGGCTTTTTAAACGTCCTCGTATTTAATTGGCTCGCATGTCGCGTTTACCGTTCCTATAAAAATTAACACGTCGTCGCGTCGCGACGATACACAATAATAATAATGTGCACTATGATACCTATGATATTACGCGTGACAGTTATTCACGCGGCGTTTTAAGAATCCATAAAAAATTTAAGAAAGTCGAGCCGTTTACAATACGACCTTCGTACAAAAGATAATAAATACATTTTAACAATGCGGCGGCGGCGCTGCCTCCTAAATAATAAATACGGTTTCCCCCTTAAGTAAACTTATAAGTATATGCGCTAACGCGTCCGAAGTCATAATATCCAAAGAGGGGAAAATACTACCGCACCGCCGCGCCGTGCATATAACCGTACTGCGCGCACAATATACAGACGCGTGTGTGTACGCGTATTATAATATTATATTATACCGTTTCACTCTGAAGTACCATTATAGGTGACGTTATTCTTACTATAATGTAATTTGAGCGTTGGCAAATGCACCGCGTTCCGTGGCCAAAAGCTCGCCGTTTCCAGCGCAAACATTTTCAAACCCCTTCTCCCCCCCGTCTGACGTGTGTGTGTGTGTACGGGGTGTATAATAATATAATGTTTGCGTTGCGGTTTAACGTTTTAGTGTGTAGTGCACGGACATTTTTCGAATATCGATTATTACTTAAATTAAAAGATTACTGCACACACGCCCGACTTTGTTTGCGCTCTTCCCGGGGCACCGATCCCGCGCGAATTAAAACGTCACGAAACGCGCCGGCCGATAGTATAGTATACAAGCGGTTTTTATTGCGTTCGTACGCAGCGAATTACGTGTCTCTCGGGGGAGCGGTTTGCTCTGCTGCTTGTGTGTGTGTGTGTGTGTGCGCGCGCGTGCGTGTGCCCAAGAAATTAAGTCGAAATAAAATGAACAAGTTACGACGACGGCGGTGCGAGTTCTTTTTTTTTTTTATACGTGAACCGAAAACACCACACGGTGAGCATAGCCGCGCGGTCGTCGCGTCCTGATATTTCAACGGGTACGAGCCACTCGTTAGACACTTTTTATATTTAATTCATTTTTTTTTTTTTCGTGGGCTGGGGGAAGTGGGAAAATAAAGAAGAAAAATCTATAGATAATATGTGAACAGTTTCCATGTACGACTCGATTTCAACGAACTCGGTTAGACGGGTTCTAATTTTAGATATAATTAAATCGAGAAGCTACCCGCCTTTTTAATAAACGTATTGCGTATAACAAAGACATACTTCACATCACGGGTATTCTTCGCTTCTCGGGTCACATACTCTTGGTAGGCGTGTAGAATTTTAAAAAGAAACCGAAAATCATTTCTTCGATAGTATGATTCTGAACGCGAAGGAAGTCAATTGTATAAAGAATATTTTAATTTATTATTAATAGGTAAATGAGATAAGACCACCTGACTAATTAATATTTTGTAAATGTAAAATTTAATCTCGTACACACGACATGATATCAATGAACATTTTGACTAATTATTTCTGATTAAAAGGTTAAGGTAAAGGTAAAGGTTTTATAATAATTACGAACTACGTACGTAACAAAATATGTGCCCAAGTGACAATTTTCCTTAATATTTTAATTTGAATAATTCGAAAACTACTCGTTTAAATTTTAATTTCAATACATCAAAATTCACAGACAAATAACCCGAATATAATATTCAGTAATTAAAACAGGGGAGTAGCCATTTGAAAAAAGAAAGTTTGTATCTCCACAGGACACCGTTAAGGTGACACGAAAAAAATGAGTTATGAAAAATATTTGTTTTATAGCAACTTGAACATTCCGGAAAAAAAAAATCCCAAATTTTGCATTTTTTCAGCCAAAAATAGGGGTGAGCACGCTTAAAAAATCTCCCTGTATATATATTATATACATTGGAATTTACTAATGTTAAAAGTGAAACCTCGTATGTTTTGTCGTTCCATGTAATAAAAATGTTTATCAGACATACATTATCTCTCTAAATTATTGCATTTTTGAAAAGTTTGTTGTATACCAAATTTAAAGGTGCATAGGATAGGAAAGGAACGAAAAATATTTATTTTTTTTTTGAATTCAATTGATATTCGAAAAACTAATATTTGTGGGTAAAGACTAATGCAAGAATAGAGAGAATAATATTATGTTTTTAGTATTATAGGCACGGTGTGGAAAAGAATTATTTATTTACAATACAATCATAACAATGATAATTAAAAATATATATATCATCCTAGTATAGGTACTTAGAATGACTTTGAACTTGATCCTGGGCATTGCGCGTTGGACCGGGCAATATACCATGCAGTACGTTTTTCACGCACCAAACGAACACGTACGTCGGAGAAAAATTATTTTCGTGAAAGTTTTATTTTCGGTGATATACCGTATATACATTACCGAATGAAATATACACGGCGTATACCGCTCACGACGTAATTACAAAACGGAATTTATCGAGTTCGATAGTCTCAACGATTCTATGTTATAGACTCTGGTGTAAAACTTTTATCATTTCTTATATATACACGTATTATCACATTATACCGTATTGAAAATATTACATAAGTTATGTGTTAAAAAAAAAAAGAAAAAGAAAAAATAAATAAATAAAATTCTAGCCGTTATACACAGTACTATATTCCTTTCCACGCGCGATACGCCCTGGGGCTTATAGCGGTCACATATACGCTTTAAGTAGGGTCCGGATGTTGTAGGTATTTTTATTATATATTTTTCTATCGGTATCCCAGCACAGTTGTAGTGCTCTATCGACTATAAACGTGGTTCATACCGCATAGGTAAGTGATGTAAGTGGGAAGTTTCCATTTTAGAAATTTCAAAAGTGGAAATTTTTTGAAATATCCCAGAGAAATTTCTCAGTAAAACCATTTGAATAATAATTTTTATTTACGTAAATGTTGTTTTGATAAGACATATTATGAGAATAAGAGTACATAAATATATTATAGTGTTATTTTGTATAAATATAATGTTATGTAAATTGTAATGTAATAAGCTTTTATATTAATCCGTATGATTTGTTCAAAAAAAATAAGTATAAATAATATTTAAATGAATAACTATGTTATACTGAGTATTATTTTATATACATTTCAGAAATTTCCTCTAAGAAATTCCTCAATAATTAAATTTCTGAAATTTAACATCTCTATACATGGGGTATAAACACACGAAAATTGTATTACTCGCTTATTCCTAAATTTTTTGGCAACTTCTTTGCAACATTTTTGCTTTCAATTATTGATTTAATGGGAATTCGTTTTTAAAAATTATTTTATATTTGAAGCATTCAATAAGTTTATACTTATTTCTCTTCCATTATAAATGTGTATCACGATGGCTCTAGTCTGCTTTTACCTCATAGAATATGCTGTAATGTAGGAATTCCCAAAATTTGAGTCCTTTAATCATTTTGGATCATTTTTTTTTTTTTTAAGTTGAAATAATATGTTTTATCATATTACAATTGGTTATTATTAGGATTAAAATTTTTCACACATATTTTATTTCTTTTTCGTTGAAAATCGTATTCAACTATAAAATCTCCACGCGATAGGTTCAACAATATAATAAGGGTGATTTTTCGTTATTAAATACTAATTCGTCAATGTTTGAAATTTAATTAAAGTATTATACGCACTATGAAAAATTTTGGAACCTGTATTTTCTTTTTTTATTCATTGTATATTTCGGATAAAAATAACACGTTATATTACAATATTTATTTAAAAGTATTCCACCATTTTACGTGTCAACTTAATATTATCGTTCAATTAAACTCCCACATTACGAAAAAAAAAAAAAAAAATCTTATTTCACAAAAATAATCAAATAAAAATATGTGTACAGCTGTTCATGTGAAATTTAACATTTTTTTTTTTTCGTATCAACACCCACGCGCGGCCATTGGCAAATTTTAAATTAATTTTTCTATTATTGATGTTTTTATATTATTATATTGTAACTTTTCTTTAATTTCCCAGAGTAAAATCACAAATCACGAATGAAAATCTCAAAATCTCAAAATTTAAACTACCTGTAGACATTGCGCGTGTAAAGTTTGTAGTAACTGATATGTAATAAAATTTAAAATATAATAAAACAAAAATAATTTCCACGTCAAATAATGGGTATTTATTAGTTTTTAACATAATATTTAGTGCCGTTTCGTGATTTTTATGCTTTTGTTTAACTGCACTTTTTTCGGAGTTTCTTACAGTTACAAGTTTTTAGCCATAATAGTAGGTTATAATAATATACTTGTCCCGAGTTGATTTAAATTTGATATAGTACCATGATGTGTTTTAAACTTTTTATGCGTTGAATAATTTTTTTTCCCCGGTTCCTAAATTCGAAATATTCGTATACACACATTAATAACTATTAAAATCATTCTCCCATCATTGCAGTAACTTTCGAAAAAGATGTGTTTTGTTATACCTATCTAAAAAATACTTTCAACTATTACATCAAATACGGTCTTATATAACTTTGTAATCACACCCTTTGTTTAAAAAACATTTTTGAAAAAATCTCCATATTTCAAAACTAAATCATATTTAACATTTCGGTAATTGATATAATTATTATCATGCAAATTATTATACGTTTCCATGTAACTAAGTATTGATTAATATTAATATTAAAATATAAATGATATGTAACATTGGTATGCTGATGGAATAAATTGAAAACAATATATTACAATTAGTATTACATCAAACTTTAGTATTAAACATAATATTCATCGAGGCACAAAACACGTATAAGGCTTATATTTTATACTGTCACCATATTAATTATGAAAAAAAAAAAACCTTTTTAGACTCAAAACAGATTTTACGGAAAAGTTATTTAAATCTATATATCAACAACTAATTAAAACCGAATTGCTTGATGATTTTAAGTAGGAACGTCGTTAAATTTGAAAATTAAATAATTATAATAACTCTGGAATTCAAACGAAAATTAACAGGGTTAAAAACGTTCGCCCATTCGAAACACACGCAATTAAGCGTTAATTAACGAACTCTCTCGTGTTCATCTCGTTCGATATACATTTTGCCCCGGTTAAGCAAACACGAATTTGTGTACACACACACACACACACACAAAGCATATTATTTATATCTGCACAGACGTGTGTAAGTTCATTTAAGTTTAAATCAACGAAAATCTATTTTTGACTTAACGCCGCCGCGCCGTATGAAATGCGCAATTAAAACGATTGATCGTAATATCTCGGCGGAGCAAACCGCGTGCAAGACGTGTATGTACAATGTGTATATACAAATCCCGTACCGGATTATTTACTCTAAACTTCATTAGTAATTGGATTTAAACTTGAAACATTTGATTCAGACCGATGCCGCGTCTTGATAAGTATAAACCAATTTGAATTATCTCGGAGAAATGTTAGTTAGTTAGTTAGTTGTTTCTTGTACATTTTGTGAAACCGACATAATAGCTAGCACATGTTTATATATATATATATATATATATTTCGCATTTTTGACATTCACACAAAAACTCTACACAGAAGAAATTTAAATTCGAGGAATACGACAGTAGCGTAGCGAAAACTCCACCGAGGAGGGGATGATTTGTAAATTAGGTATTCTTAGACTGAAATATTTTTTCATCATTCTTATAATAGCAGCGGCGCACCCAGAGGGGAGGGGTTAAGGGGTTATAACCCCTGCCGAAATTTTTTTATTTAGTATTGCTGCGTTTATTACGTGTATTATTGTATTAATAACGTTTGTGTGTAAGCTAATCTGTTTTCAAAACATTTTCATAATTTAATGTGCCTTCACACATTATGTTAAAAAATCAGTATTCCAATTACCTGGACACTGTGGTTATCTTGTTTTAAATCCTTTTTACCACCCATATCTCCAATTATTCAATTTTGTTTTTATTCTAAATTATAATTTGTTTTTTGATTCTGAAAACAACAGTATAAATCGTTTAGTGCGGTAGTCATATAAAATGGTATCTAATTTGAAAATTAATTTTTCTTTAAAACTTTTAATCCCAAGTTAGGTTTTTATGTCAAATTGAGGAACATTTTTGATTTACGAAGCGTTATGATGCTGTTTAACCTCATTTTACTTTAGTTTTACTGTAATTATGAGAGAAACCATTTCCGAAGCATAAAGAACAAATGATTTCCTCTAATTATTTTGATGCGTGATATCGTTTTAAAATTTTGATTTACCTTGGACTCTAAAAAATTTGTAATTTTTGGTATGTGGTAAACAAATTTGTTCTATATTTTACTTTTATTATACCGTTATATTTTAGGGGTCAACTAGCTGTTACAGTGGTTTAGCAATCCAACAGATAGTCATCTGTAATTTATGTAGTTCATAATGATATAAAGTGGTTGTTTCAAATTTTTTAATAAGGAAAAAAAATCCTGTGTGCGCCGCTGTATAATAGAATGCTTGTTTTCTTTGCCGTCCAAATTTTTGACAATAATCGCGCTTTCTTACACGAAAGCCTCTTCGAGCTTATTATTAAATAAGCCATAGAACCATGTCCCATTCATAAAATTGATAATATAGGTAACAAAGTTTTTGTGTAAAAATTCGTAATTATGACAAAAATAAAAGAATTTGATGGTACACAATATCTATAATTATTATAAATTTATAAACGATGGAACAGGTATTTCATAAAAAAAAATAATCTATAATAATTTGTTTAAATCTTGTTACTAAAAAAAAAATCATTATCGTAAATGACAAATTGAATAAATTTTAACCAGTGTTTCTTAATTTCACTCAAAATAAAATTTTAAATTAAGTATTAGTTACAAGTAAGTATAAATAGTTTAAATTGTCTTTTTCTTCTTTTAAAAATGGCCCTCATTAGATGAACGTTTATAATTAGAAGTGTATAAACATCTCGATGATGAAAAAAAAAACCACCCAAGGATGGGGCGATCCGCCCATAGCCCTCCCCTCAAATACGCCATTGGAATACGATTATAATATCACAAACAACAGTCACATAACAACGGCTCGTTTTCATCGGTTCCTTTTTATCATTATTATTATTCTTTTTTTATAATGTATGACTTACGTTTTTTTCTTTCAGAAGAGTATATAATATCAAACAGTATGTTTGTCTTTATTTTCTTACGACAACATTTGAAGAATTGAACAAACAACGCATTCGCAAACTAATAACCAAAAAATATTTATTAGGATCGTATGCAGGTATTCGAATATTATAAAAAAAATAAGTTCATCGAGCACGAGTGTACATATTATTGTAAACTTTAGGCAATATCACTTTTATTATAATTTTTTTTTTTTTTTATATATAAAAGCTACAAATTAAAACCAAGCAAAGACATATAGCGTTTTACTGGGTTGAACACTTACTTTTCTTATGTTTTGTTGTACGTAAATACGATGGTTTCGCCATAAAGATATCCGGTTTATGTTAACAATAATAATTGTGCACGACAATATCGGTATAGTTTTACCTTCACCATAAAATGAAGGTTATTTTAACGTTTATTATTAATGTTATTTCACCCTCATAACGTCGTTGAGAGATAATTTCCCTCTATTGTTGTGTGCATATAAAATATAAATAACATGACATTCCGCGTTACTGTGCTCAGATTTTTGAATATTTATAGTAAAGCGAGTTTTTCGTAATTCGATTAAATAGCAAAAAAAAAAAAAAAATGTATATTTTAATAAATTTGTATGGCAATCATAGTTTAGAAATCTTAAATTTTTGTCTAGACAATCCATGACAATGTGAGTCATGAGGACCTGTCCTCGAGGGCCTGATGTTCAAGAATCAATATTCCCGGAATATTCCCAAACCTCTTGGGAATATTCCTTCGAAAAAATGTAATAAATTAAACGATTATGACTGTATTAATAATAATAATAATATGAGTTTAAGACAGTTGGGAATGGAGAAACCGTATTATAGTTAGTGTATTAGCTTAGTACTCTGCTTTGTTAAGCATAGCAATAATTATAAGTGTATTTATTATTATTATTATTATTTAAATTAATAACAAACTTTACACTCACGACTAGTATACACTTAAAATATATTTACATCGAATAAATATTAATTTTTTTTTTTGACCACCCAAATGTAGAGATGTGAATGTAGAGGTTTTCTCCAATAATATTTTTGATAAAAATACATTTTTGTCATTCGGATCAGTCACAGTCATAAATCGAATTAAACATTGAAACATAATATTTTATACAATATTTTTTTATTTTTTTTTTTTTTAATATAATATTCCCGATAAATTCTCCATCTCAGGAATATTCCTGGAAACATTGCCCCCCTGGAATTTCCCGCGTAAATTCATTCCCGGCAATTCGCACGCCACTAAACCACGCACGACCGCGACACGTTGTTCGCCACACGTTATTTTCCATCCCCGCACGACACACGTGCGTCGCGGACTCGTTTCTGCAGTCGAACGCCACGGGCACACCAACCCCCGAGTGCGGATTGGGGAGCCGAAAACCGCACGGCGACGACGGTAACTTCAAAAGACCCAGCGTGTGCGAGAGGAGCGAGGAGGCGGTGCGTTTTAACGCCATGCGAAACTCGACAACTATCGCCGGGGGACCGTTTCGGGGCCGAAGTGAATAGCAGCAGCTCCGCGGTGCACGATCTTAAATTTTACCGATTTAACGTAGTTCTCGACAATATTACTGCGCTTGGACTCGAAAAATTTCGGCCCCGTCCGTATTATTCACCGGCCCCCACACGTCATCTGGAAACTTTCCATCCCGAAATGGTGTTTCCTCCCTGAAACTTTCAAAAAACATGTTTTGAACAATGCGGTCTCGATAAATCTACTCAATGCTGAACACACACACACACACACACACACACACACACTATATATATATATGTATGTATAGAAGCGGCGTATTGTTTTCTTTAAGGATTCCGAATGTCATCGACTGTGAAATACGTTTAACGTTTTTTGTTTTTTGTTTTTTTTTTTTTCCAGAAGTGCAATATATATTCCGAGAGAGTAATGTTCAAAACGTCTTTGGATAACGTCAATTGAGGTAAGCTAGTTTTGTTTCGGAGAAAAAAAAAAAAAAAAGCTCTTCTTACTAAAGTTTATTATTCGATCGTTCTATATACGTATACACACACAAAGAATCACTGTCGATATTCGACGGCCAAAGAAAGTGTATACGCCGTAGTACACTTGTACGGGTTCAAGGACGAGCCGCGTCAAACGAGATATTTTTCGGTGGTCACCGTGTAGGGGTTGAAGTTCGGTCCGTCAGTCTCTAATGTCCACATACATTTATTACAAACGCGTAGCGGGAAACGAATAATTCCATTTATCAAAGAGTTTACATATTTATATTTATCTTTACCTGTATATATATATATATATATATATATATACGGTCCCAGGTAAATTGCACCTAACTTTGAATTCAAATTACTCATATGTCATATACTGTTTACATCACCAAAATGTTTTTGATGATTGGAAAATACAATTTTCTCAAACTTTCAAAAGTTTTAGAACTAACGAAAATTGATTTGACTATTATAAATTTCGATACTAATGATAATTAAGAAACTATTGCAATGTCTTTTATAAATTTCGAACAATTTATAATAGACATTATAACTTAGAGTGTACTAGTAGGAATGAAAACATCATTGTTTTTTTTTTTTTTTTTGTTTATTTGCACTGTGATTAGTTACGTACTACTCGCAAGTAATTAAAGGATTCAATCCTTCCTCTTAATCTCGGTCACGTACAATAAAATTAAAATTACCATGAGGAATATGACATCAAACATACTGTCATTGTCCTATAACCGAGTCAAGTTAATATTGGTATACTGGTATATGTATATAGCTAATTTGTTTGAAAATATAAAATTACATAAATGTAAAATAAATTATCAGTATTGTTACTTGCTAAGTATATTTATACTATTATTGTATATAATGAGATAACAATAAACGAAAACCGTTTATTCATATAATATAAATAACCATATGCTATACAAAGAACCACTTACATTCAAACTCAAAAAATAAAAATCAACAGCAGCATTTTATCCGTATATTATATTTTATAATATTTTTCATTTTAATATCGTAAAGTTATGTAATGTTATGATTAGGATAATTTTTCTTAATACGAAATCAATTTTTACACCTAATTTTAATACACATTTTATGGTAAAAAATTGAGAGTGGGAGGGGGGGGAATTTTGAAGAATTATTACTGCATGAAATACTTGAAAAAGTTAAGTTTAAGACTTTAGCATGAAGATTCAGAACGCTCTTAAACTTTTACATTTTTTCGATAAATGTAGTCTCCCTCAAAGTGTTTTTCACTTCGACCTCTGAATATTATAGTATTGCGGTGTTTTAACCATTTTTGTGCTTACATTTTCAAAGTGGATGCTGTTGGTCACTATGTCAAAATCAACGGGGAGGCGACAAAAAACTCAAAAAAAAAAAAAAACCCGCGATGGTGGCGGGCGGTGACGACTAATGAAACGAGAGCGAAAGTGTTGTATCACTCGAATAACCCACCGCCACTAACAACCACCACCACCACCACCACGATCGCGCCGTTCGTGACAACGATAGCGCGTTTCCCCTGCGGCGGCGTTGGCATCGTAGGCGGTGGCGTTATCACGTTTACTGGAGGCGGCTGGTTCCGATAACCCGCTTCCGGTCCGACCTCGGTGTATACATGTGTATATATATATATATTTATATAAGTTAATATCAACGCGGTGTATATAGTACGTAGTGTCCGATGCAAAATGAAACGGAAAACGTCGGTCGGTTGCGCCGCTACGCCGCCGCCGGAGGTGACGGGTTATTTATTAGCCCCGAATAAATTATTACACGTGCGCGGTTTATATTATAATAATATACGTAGTAATATAAAATACATAATATCCACTGTTGTTGTTGTTATTATTATTATTATTATTATTATTATCGTGTACAGCCGGTGGTCGGGCGTGATGTGCGCTCGACGAAACCTTCGCCGGCCCTTAACCTAACACCTAACCCATATACTTTGTAATAAATATAATATGTATATACTATAGGTATATAATAGATAAACCGTAATTTATACTCTGTACAACAAAAGCCGGCGCCTTATTATTACGCTATGACAATATGAATATTATGGTCCAGGCCGCAGGCGCGGATCCAGAAATCATAAATAGGGGGTGCTCGATCAATAGAACTATCTAAATACTAATAGCAGCTAACTACTAATTACACCTTAATATAAATCTCTACTTACAATAATTATATATTTATA
>JAIPRM010011156.1:0-13137 GCA_025469315.1 Stegophylla sp. TES_Ste_2020
ATGAAAAGAAAAAATTTTAGAAAAATTTCAAAAAATTTTCTTGCGACAAAATCTTTTTTATATTATTTTCTATCTATGTTTAAATTTTCATATAGTTCGGATCAAAAAAATGATTGTTTCCGAGTTTTTTGTCAAGTTTTGGGTAGTTTTTTCAAAAAAAAAAAAAAAAAATTGAAGAATTGAGAAATTCAAAAAATGACCTCTTTAAAGTACCATCTAGAGGCAAATCCGGTTTCAAAAAGTTGCTGATCGAAACTTTTGGACGAGTTTTTCCATACGAAAATTTGTACACAGATAAAAAAAATAAACATCATTGTAAAAACACTGGCTTCTTCACTTCGTTCAGAATCTGAAATCAGATCGCAAGATTAGTCTAAAACTGTTATAATTAACATAATATTATAATGTTCAAAACACTTTTTTCACAACAATAATTTCACTTTTTTATATTATTTTATTACGCGCGTTTTGACGAAAACGAAATGTCTATACTTTAAAATCAAAAATAATTCGCAATCTCTTTACGATAACTCTATGTGTGACACTAATCGCATTAAGACAACTGAGTAGTTGTTTTTTGTTTGCTTCGTTTCTCATAATATTTACTCGGTTATTAGTTTCAACTTTTCCGTTCCTTTAGATTACAAAGCATGTCATTGAAAGTAGTTTTAACTCGAACCTAAATAACAAAAACGAATTAATATTTTCTATCGAAGAATTGCTTCGATCCCCTCCTCCCCCCTCCCCCCCCGTAATCACCAAAATATAAACAACCAATTCTCTATAAACGTTTAAATAATTTTCTTTACAGCAATAAAAACTATCTATTTTTAAATAAAATTGTTTGTAAAAAAACTAGTTACTCGTCTATCTAATGATAATAGTAATAACGATTATAATACTTTTAACTCGATATCAAAAACAAATATACTAACTAATTACAAATATGAAAAGTTAAACTTAGACAAAGTCAAACATTTCAAAATTTAATCTTGTAGGTAGTGTATGGTGGGTGGTATAATAGCACACCGCTTCCTTTGTTTAAACTTTCAGCACGCATATGCAGTTAGTTAGTTACTGTTTAATCAATATTGAATTATGTTGAGAACACATTGCAAAAAAGTAAAACTAAAATTTCCGTTTTATAATATTTAAAACGAAAACATCAACAGCTAATATTTATTTTAAAAAGCCGGACATACTTCGCACGACGGGTGGTATTCTTTTGACGGGCGTATTGAATTTTAAAAAAACGATAAATCATTTCTTCAGTAAAACGATTCTGATCAAAGGATGTTAATAATATAAGAAAAAAAGAAAAATGTTCGAAAAATGTCTAAAATTTTTTTTCAATTTTCAAAATTTTTTGCGCCAAAATCTTTTTTATAGGATTTTCTATCTGTGTTTAAATTTTCATAAAATTCTGATCAAAAAATGATGGTTTTCGAGTCGTTTTTGTCAAATTTTGGGTAGTTTTAAAGAATTGAGAAATTCAAAAAATTACCTCTCTAAAAAAGTACAATCTAGAGGCGAATCGGGTTTCAAAAAGTTATTGATCGAAACTTTTGGACAAGTTTATTCTATACGAAAAGTTGTACACAGAAAAAAAAAAATAATAAAAAAAATAAAAATAAACATCATTGTAAAGAATACTAGTGCTTTTTCACTTCATTCAGAATCTAAAGTACTGTTTTCTATTTATACCCACAATTCAATTACATAAGTCAATGTAAAGGTACCCAAGAGTAGTCCAACTTAAGCGATTGAATTTTTTCATACGAAAAATTACAAATGTATAGTATACATTTTTTGTACATCAGGAATTTACTCTTGGTATAAATTATTTGGGGATGACACGTGAATGAAATTATTTTATTCACCGCGTTTTCAGAATGTGATACACGCGCGATTTGGTTGTACTTTTCAATAAGTAATTTTAATGGAAGAAAAAGTGTTAAGAAAAAAAAAAAAAAAAAAACCCCCGTCGTTCTTTTCTCGAAATTATTATATACGTCCTAAACATAAAGAATCCCGAGAAATAAATTACCGACCTGCGGTGGTAGTATTCCTATGCGGCTCACAACACTTGTTCATAATTTATAACTGATTTTCTGTTCTCCAATATTGACCCACCTGTTCCGAGATATTTTATGATACCGTCATGACTTTCTATCCGATTGAAACGTTTTTACTCGATCGCGTTTTCCTCAAATATTACGTCCTACAGTGGAGTCGATTACACTTTTATTACTTTCTGAGGTCTTCTACTCAATTCGGGGCGTGCACTAATTACATTTTCAATAATAATATTATTATTTTTAATATGAAAATTGTCAAAAAGTAATATTGTAGGCATACACGTCCTCAAAAAATAGTTTATTAACTCCTAAAAGTAATGTTTTTATGATATAAACTTATTATGTATCATAATTTAGATATTAGAGTGAATTCCATTTGTAATATTGTTGTTTTGTAAAATATTACCAAAAAAGTTTTTTTTTTTTTTTTTTTTTTTTTTTTTGAGGAATAAAACAACAAAAACCAAGGTTATAAAAGAAAACTGTTAATCATTCAAATTGTAACTGTTTTATAACTATAAGGAGACCTATTAGTAAAGGTAATATCGTTTTTACTTTTTATTAAGCTGTTCATCTCACAGACAACAAAATTTGGTGTTGATAAATTTTCATTTTTATCGTATCAAATTAAACTTATGGGTAAAATATCTCAGTCAGTTATTATGTTTTCCCGAAAATTTGGATAAATTTTACCGCCCAAAAACTGCTGTTTCACTTGAAAAATCAAAATAAACCCGTTGTAAAACCATTACAATATATAATATGTAAATATTAAATATTTGTCATGTACAGACCCTTGAATTTATTTTAACGTGATTTTTTAGACGCCAATTTATATTTTTTATTTTTCCCGTAATTATTCGTTTACTCGAATTGACGGTTGCTGGGACAAGTAAAACTGAATACAAAACTTTCGACCGCCCGCAGTGTTCCTTTGTTGTTTTGAATTCCATAATTTCAATATATGTATATCCAATGTTCTACACAACGTGACTGGGACGTGACAGATGGGCATGACTCGGTGGTAATGATTTTATATTACGCTATTCAAGACCCCCGCCCGAGAGTTTAAAATGACATTGACGGAGTTGAGATTGTACCGTTTGTCTTTTTAAATACCTACAGGTACTACGGAATACAGTACACACGCGTGACACTTGTGACACTCTTACATTATATTTTGTTGGTATTTCAATATTTTTCTTGTCTACGCGAACAATTTTCTACATTTCGCCGCTATTATTTGATTTCGTTGTTGAGTTTACGAAATTTTGTAAAAAATTGACGTCCGAATATTCATATTATACAATACAACTATAACTGTATTTTCAAACATACTTAATGACAATAAAATATGAAAAATTTTATAATGACCTCTGGCCTTGTAAACTTTGAGATGAGCGGTATTTAATGGGGGGAGGGGGGGGGAAATAGCAAAAACATAAGTGAATCTTCTATACGTATACACTCATAAAAACTATTATGACAGATAAATTTGACAGATTAATGTAAACATTGTAAATTGCTGGTTTTATGATATTATATGTTTTTTATGGATTTACTATTTTTAATGTACTCGAAACATTTCAAACAATATTTAATCGCTTGGAAGTTTAGCCAAAATAATACTCAATATATATCAAGAGAAAAACCGACGTTATTATTATTTTCAGCGAATTTTTTTTTTTAATAATTGTTAAATTTTTAGTGAAATATGGTTTTCATGTTTTAAGCGTTTACCTACTAACTGTTGTTCACAATTTAAAATATAATCGTAAAACGTAACGTCATAAAACAAATTTATAGGTATTGTTAAAAATATCTCTAACGCCGAGCTAAAACCTTATTCTATCGTTTGTATAAATGTGTTAAATAATTTTTTTTTTTTTGATCTTTCTAACCAAACGATTTTGTGTATTGTACCGTCTCCTCGGATCCGTAAAATAAATGACATAATCTCAAAATAAGAATATTTCCTATGGTGATTCGGCCAATGGTAGAGTAGAGTGACCATACGTCCTGTTTTTTACAGGATTGTCCTTTACTTCGGCTCTGTGTCCTGTTGTCCTGACAAACTTCTCTTAAGACGCTTTTTATCCCGTAATTTCAAGTCTGTTCCATATTAATCCCGTTTTTTGACTTTCTGTTTGTTTGAAATTTTTGAAATGAAATTATTGAATAAAATAATGTAAAAATCTAGAAATCTTTTGGATACCATTAAAACAATTATAATCGTAAAATGAATTAACAAGTATTTTTTAGAAAGTAAAGTATACAATATGCATGAATAAAGGGTTTGAAGAAATTTTAAAAGATACCAATTTAGTTTCATTATGTTATTTCATGTTTTCCAAAATAGTGTTTTTATGTGTTTAAATTTAATCTATAATAGGTAGTTTAAAAATAATACTTTTGTCATATATATATATATGTAAGAAATACTTATTTATTTAAAAATATTACTAAAAATATTTTTGTCCTGTATTTTATTTTCTTAAATATGGTCATCCTAGCCTATGGCATTTTTTCACATAATAATAATATTATTATATTGGTGTTAATAATATTCTTCGACAGATCGAATTCCTCACACGAACAACCGTTTTAAAACTAACATCTTTAGCCAAATTTTTAATATTCCATCACTCCTCTAAATTATTCTCTATGTTTCGTTACACTCCGCCAAGCGCGTTAATCACTTTAACATTGGCTTTTCTATTTTTTTTTTGTATTACTACGGTTATTTATAACATAAGTATACTATTTTATTAAGGTTAAAATAATGATAATATTATATACATTGTAATTTATAACGCTTAAGCCATCACATTGGTTTAATATCGGTATTACATTATTAAAATATCAATAACCACTGAATCAATATCACAGATTCAATCGAGTTTACTAAATGGTTCAATTACTGTCCGATCCTCGAGTTTAGAGTGCAGAAGCTGATAGATGTAGCACTCTGTGGATTCAGACGGACCCGAATGCCTACAGACTTGGTTTCAAAGTAAATCAAACCATGTAACATTTGAATAAAACTAGTCTCATTTGTACTTCAACAAAACTATTTGTATTGAATGTACCTCGAAAAGGTTTAAAGTAGGCACTTGATGTACCTACGGTTTAGTTTAGCGTTTTTCTGACGTTAACTATACCGCATAGAGATCACAAAGAATAACATTATATATACATATTATATACCCGAGAGAGCTATTTTGGGGTTCAAACTCCCCCACAATCCCCCAAATTGATTGAACAGAACGAAACTATATTTTTAAGAATCACTACGAGTACTATGACTGGAGAACAACTTTTAACGCCCGAATGAGTTATTTATCGTGTGAAAAAATAACTCCTAAGGTGTGCATTTTAAAATTATGAAACAGGTGTTGTTATTTATAATATGTAAACGTAAGTACATATTAACAATATTATAAAATAACACATGAAATATTAATCTATAATTTTTAAGTGTTTAGTTATAATTTTTTCAGTCGAAATATGTTTATTAATTAAGTAAACGTAGAAAAAATAAATAAACAAATATATATACATATATATGTATTGTATATTCGTCGCTTAATATTAAAATATATAAATTACGTGCACACAACAAGATATTAACTGATATTTTTAATTTATTCATTTATATTTTGTTTGAATTTAATTTATCTCGGTACAGCATACACCGAGCGGCGATTTCCAAGTAATGAGATTAAAAATAATGCTATCAAACAAGCCAGGTGGTTGTTCTCCTCGTGCCTTCTTTGTGTAATCACAATCGATCAAGTGCTTTTTCCTTTTTTAACTTTGTTGTATACTTTGAGTTAGCCGAAATTGAAAAAATCGCTGCAATCGGTAGTTCATAACGTTTCTAGAGGTACAACATAAAAGAAAACACCATTCAACACTGTACTCGTGTCGAGTGTTTTCGTTTTTTTTTTCGTTTTTTTTTTTTTTGTCAAAGAAATGCCGCCTCGTTGACCGTTGTAACATTGTCGACAAACAGTCGTGACGTACGACTATAATTTTATTATATCCCCCGATAAGTGTACATCATCATTCAGACAGTTGAGTGCTGAGTTTATTTGAATATATTTTATTCAAAACATGAATTATTAAACGAAAACTATTCGAGCCGTACGCAATTACCGTTGATTATAAATAATATTTTACTATATTATTATTATAATCAATGATACTGCGCGGGGTTTCATGAAATTCTTGAACAGCGATAAGTTATTGAACGCTCAAATAAAAACATTTGAATTCGTTACGTTCATGTCGTTTGCATGCAAATAAAAATTATCAATAAACTCGCTTAATAAAGTAAATATAAGTCTATAAAAAAAAAATGTAAATAGCTGGTTCATTCTCGACTGGCGTCTTGATGATTCCAGTGACCGGGGTAGATGGTTATGTCAAATATAGGGGTGAAAAATCTCAAAAATTTTCATAATATCAAGGTTTCAGCCGTCTATGTGATTTCTATAGGGATAAAATATTTATTTCCCCCAAAAGCCTTACACAACAATATCATTAATCTTAAATTGTACACTTTGTGTTCGTGTTCTCGTCACTATATAGAAGTGTATACTACATTAGGTAAAGACGACATTTGCAGAGAGGGAGATTTGTCATTTTTCTCACCCTTCAAGTTAAAATTGTCAACCATTCTTCGACCGAAATTGTCAAAATATCAATAAATCATCATTTTTATTTATATATATTTCTTTCTAATAACTTAAGATTGAGTATATTTCTATAAAGGATGATTGGTTTAGTTGGTCCTGGGTAGAATATTATTAGTCGACACGTTTCTACTGTAGTCCGTGGAACTATTACAAAAACTCTAAGAGAATTAACGAATTTCAAAATCGAAGAATTGACCAATCGTGAGACGAGCATCAAGAGACGTAGGAATTGGTTGACCGGCGACCTAGGTTGCTGCAACACCGGCGACTAATGGAAATTAATTGATGTAGAGAACGAAGCGACTTCGGTACCCCGTTTTAATGACATGAGTGATAATCAATGTGAAATTAAAAACTTACACAACAAATCGAGCATATCATTGGCGTGCAGACGTGTCTTGAAGCTCGAGAGATAGTGACACGGGTTTTGAAAACAGTACAAGAGATGACCTGTTGGTCACCTACCATGAAATTCCCCTCGGTTCCGCCTAAAATCATCACTCGGCGGCGGTAATTAATGTATATACATTCGTGGGACGAGTGAAAAATCAAAACCGCCAAAACGCACTAACCAAACATTTTATTTTCATGAATTCGGCGGTGGTCTCAAAACTCAAATAAAAAGAAATCCGATAATTAATCTTCTAGCAGAGCAAACCTCAAAATCCTTTCCGTCTCGAACGTTGTTCACCTCTCATACAAAAATAAAAACCAATTGTGCGCTCATTCGTTAATTATATGTATTTTACACTTATTATTATAACTACGGTTTTAATCCTCGCCGCCGGTTTACTCCGGAAACAGCTGACCGCTCGTAGGTGGTAATCCGGAAAACTTTTAGCACTTCTGAATTGTTGTAATCCTTTTGCAAAACGACAAGGGATACCTCTCCTTGCCCCCGGCTACGTAGAAAACTTACAAATTGTGTGTGTGTGTGTATGATGAGAGATAATCTGGAATTTCGCGGACGATTGTTTTAACTCGAGCGCTCAATTTAAGGTGTTTTTTTTTCTTTTCAGATTTATTGAAAACAATTACCAACCCTTATGTGATGGCAGAGGGCATATGCAGGCTGAGGATGGTGGACTAGGCCACTGGGCGTTTCCTGCTGGAGTTGTGAAGCTGCGAATCGAATGACATCAAAAGTGAGTCAAAAGTGATGAAAAATGTTTTCTATTCTGCTAATTTAATTATATGACTGGTGACAATCGGTAATTATTTAAAACTTTTTGTTTTGTTGATTCCAGAATTACGAATCAAATAAGTAACTAAAATCTATTTAATATATGGCATATTTTGCGTTTTGTTAATGATCTGTATTCATAACCTTTTATATGGGCATTGAAAAGCGTTCGCACTAGAAACACATTTAATCAAGTCAATCGTTTAAGTGTCGCGTATCAATTGTTCGCTGTGAGATTATATCTGATAATCTGATTTGGTACATGTTATTTGGTGAGATATTCTAACTTCATTCACTTACATATATTGTCATAGTTCGTTATATTTGCTTAAATGCACCTATTAAATAGGAATTATGATTTTAATTAAATATAATAATAAATTATTATTCTCGGTATGACGGTATAGGAAAAAAAAAAACTATTGACAATGACTTAATTAACAACTTAATTATTAAATTCTATCGGAGAATACCTTAAAATGATCTCAAAATCTAAAATTAACCGTAATAACTAATTATTTATACGATACTAATTAAACAAAAGCCGGACATACTCCGCACGATGAGTGTTCTTCGCACGACGGATGGGATTCTCTTGACGGGCGTGTTGAATTTTAAAGAAACGATAAATCATTTCTTCGATAAAACGATTCCGAACGAAGAAAGTTAATATTATAAAAAATAAATAAGAAAAAAAAAATGTTAGAAAAATGTCCAAATTTTTTTTTTCACATTTTCAAAATTTTCTCGCGCCAAAATCTTTCTCATATGATTTTCTATCTATGTTTTAATTTTCATAAAATTCGGATCAAAAAATTATGGTTTCCGAGTCGTTTTTGTCATATTTTTAGTAGTTTTTTCCAAAATAAATATTGAAGAATTGAGAAATTCAAAAAATGACCTCTTTAAAGTACCATCTAGAGGCAAATCCGGTTTCAAAAAGTTGCTGATCGAAACTTTTGGACGAGTTTTTCCATACAAAAAGTTGTACGCAGAAAAAAATTTAAAAAAAATAAACATCATTGTAAAAACACTAGCTTCTTCACTTCGTTTAGAATCTAAAATAACTAATAAACCAATTTTCGCATAATCAGTTATCTACGACACGAATTATCACTTTACTCGTCGGGTTTTATTAATGTTCGTATGTTCCCGTATCGGCGTTTTCGGTTAACGAAATATTCTAACACAGAACCTAATACCGGCCTGTCCGTCACAACGATTCACGACGATTTGAATATTATATTACACGACGACGCACTCGGTCCTCCGTGCATTCACATAATTTATTTTACTAAAAGTAAAATATATATATATATTCCTCGATCGCGTTTGTTTTTTCGTCACCGGTCTCTGGCACCGACGACTTGTTTGTTGTTACACCGATCGAGACGCAACACGATTTATCAATGATTATCCCGCACAGCAGCAGCAGCAGCAGCAGCAACTCTTAGGATTTTCATTGATCTTTCGGTACAAGTGTACAGCGGACGGGGGTAAGAGGGGGGGGAGGGGTATTAACTACGATTCTCCCGAATCAGCGGGGCCGTCTTCCGGCGGCGTGAAATTAATCCGTACGCGATATTTCCCCCGGTACATACCGTAACCCGGGTTTGCACCTCGGGTCTTAGTGACCCGCGCGGGGCAATCGAAACGGCGGTTAATTCCCTTTTCGTCCGACACAGTAGAGACGTGTCCCCCCCCCCCGAAAACGGGGTCCACAGTTCACGACCGCAGCCTCCGTCGATTAGCTTCGCGCACTACATCATTATATTACGTATTATATAATATACACGCGGGTCCTCGCCGGACGGTGGCGTTAACCCTCCGGGTCATTTATTCCCCCCCTGAAGCCTCGTGGTCGTTTTTATTACACCCGTCCTCGTGGTGCGCCCGCGAACTTAACGTTTTGTCCAAGAATGCCCGCGCCGTCGGCCAACTCTTCAATAATTCCACTGCGGTTTGCCGCCGCGCGAGATTCACACGTGCAGGGGGCGTCCTCCTTCCGAAATTCCCAAATTTCGGAAAAACTATTGGAAATTTTGTAAATTACCCACTAAAAGTACCTTCTTACGGCAGATTCTGATTCGAAAAGTTGCTGGTCAAAACTTTTGAGCGAGTACTTCTCTACACGAAAACGTGCGCACATAAAAATAAATTTGAAAACATTAACATCATTGTAAAAAAACGCTTCACTCGGAATCCAAAAATATAGTTTCTTGTAATTATTTATATCTATAATTTTCGAAAAAATTAACTCAATTTAAAATAATATAAGAAGTATTTTATAAAATGAAATTGTATGTACCTAAACAAAATTAAAATAAATCAATAAATCCCCACAAGTATTCCTAAAAAGCTTATAAAAAGCATTAAAAATGAGGATTATATATTTATTAATTTATTGAATTATTGAAAAAATAAAAAATGAAGGAAGCTATCATAATAAAATAAATTTCTTTTAACATGCTTGCTGTTTTTCTTTTTCCACAATTAATGTATAATTTATGTAAATTAAATGTACGTATATTATCTAATTTATTAAATTGAATAAAATAATAGTTACGAGTACAAAACAATTTACCAATACCATCGAAGTCGTGTCTTGTTAGACGGTTAAATGTTTTTCTTAAAGTTAAAAAGAAAAATCTTCTTTAACGATTCTATAATATATATATATATATATATATGTTTTGAAAAGCTACGTTCGAAAAGTTGTCAAGAAACAACTGAACAGTATACTTAGGTACTTTTAGAACAAGCTATATCGAGAAAAAATCGATTGAGCCATGTCTGTAAAAAAATAAATATTAACATCGTTCAAATACGTTTCGTTTAGAACGCATTGTGGCAAAATGTAAAAACAAAAAAAAAAAAAAGTACCCGAAAAGCATTCAATTGGTAAAAAAAAAGTAAAATTAAATTTCGCGCATTTTATTCAAAGTACGTAAGTATAAGTCGAATTCTTATAGCTTCGTTTAAGAGCAATAAAAAACCAAAAAAACCAAATGCCTTCGAAATCCGTACTCGAATTATTACCGCGGTGTAACGTCATAGCGAAAATGGTAAATGGGCGGCTTGTTGTACGTGTATAGGTAATAAACTTGAAATTATTTTACCTCGGATACTGCAGTATACCGTATAATGTACCTGCCCGGCCGTCACGATGACTTCAAACTATTTCCGACCGAAATTCTGTTGCGGTTGAGGATAATGTACCTAACGTACAACCACGCTTCTGAAATGTGTGCGCAATAAATTTAACAGAGCCGCTGAAAGCTGAAAATCGCTTATTTTACAAAAATTTTATAAATAAATTCTTCTTCTTCTTCTTCCTCCGCCTACCGAGACGACGAAAAATTATATACATAGGTACTTTATTCGGTTTTTTTTTTTTATTATTTATTTATATTTACGGGACAAGCCCATAGTGCTGCGCAATGGATAGTAAAGTTCCGGAAACGAGTTGATTATAAAATACAGTAGAATATATTATATAGCATACAAGTTTACGGGTTTTTCTTGTAACGGTTGGGGGGGGGGACTTACATGAAGGAAAAATGGCGGGGGAGGGCCGTTCTTATTATGAACATCAAATACATCGGATGAAAAATAAAAGCGAAACACGCGTCGCGTCGTCGTCGTCGTCGTGTTTACGAATAAATTTATTATTATTATTATTATAAATACCAAACGACATTAAAACCAAAATGCATAAATTCAAACCGTTTACGACATTCGGCTGTAGTTTGCGTGTACCGACGACGCTTGGAAGCGGTTTAAAGTTTTATACCATTGATTAAATATAATATTAAATAATGTCAATGGTTGAGTTATATTTTAGATATGATGGTTATGTGGATAAAACAAAAACAGTTCATCAGTCTTACCATGTTTTCATTGAGTTAACTAGTTTACAGCTGAGACTTTCAAATAAATTTGCTTCTACACACTAATACTATTGTGTTTCCTCTGCACTGTGCAACATGTGGGCTGAAACTAACAACAAAAATTGGCCCCGTTACGCCATACGCACAACTAACGCGAGGGGAAGTTACTAGAGGGTCTTTGGCACCCCCGACGCAAACCAATCGCCTGAGATCCGAATCCTCATATTTAATTTTTACTTTCTACCAACGCGTTGTTGTGTACCATTCATTGTGACCATACGTCCCGTTTTTCATATCACTGTCCTGTTGTCCCCTCGGGAATCTTAGGGACACCAAAATGTCCCGTTTTCAAAAGGTAAATACGAAAAAAAATAACAAAACTCGATTTTCTCTGACAAATTATCATTTCTATTAAGAGGAACGGGCAGAGCTATTACTAAAGTATGTAATTTATATATATAATATACTGAAGGGAAATACGGATACATAAGTTGCTTTTATTTCTGGAATCAAATATTCATACTCGTCTATTTTGGAAGTATTTTGAATACATCTGAATGGTATATCTCAACAGGGACCAGATACTAACTGGTGAAATTAGTGCCATGTTGCGGAGTATTTCCATAATATCGTAAAAACAACAAAATATAATGACCCAAGAAACAGTAATTACATTTTCTGATTTAACCACTAAACGTGTTCGAATATTTATTTATTTTTGAAAGACGGAAAATTTCTACAGGGCGCTCACTTTGCCGATTTTCAAGTTACTTTTTTATAAACCTTAAACCTTGATGTTAAATGATGTGCAAATTTTTCAAAATCTTATCACATTTTAAAATCAAATAGCATATTATTAATTGTAATAAATTAATTTTAATTTTTTTTTTTTGTCCTCTAAAAACAAAATATTATATAATTTTGCTAATAATTATCAAATTAGAAAAAAATACGTTTATAACGAAAATGATGAAAATGTTTTTTTTTTCTCGGTTTGACTAAAAAAATATACGGTCACTTTATGTATACTCTGTGATTAACAATAAATTGTGTATTTTCGTACAATCATAATAAAAAAAAGCCGGACATACTTCGCACGATGGGTGTACTTCGCACGACGGGTGGTATTCTCTTGACGGGCGTATTAAATTTTAAAGAAACGATAAATCATTTCTTCAGTAAAACGATTCTGAACGAAAGAAATTAATAATAAAAAAAAAAAAATTTCAAAAAATGTCCAAAATTTTTTTTCACATTTTCAAAATTTTCTCGCGCCAAAATCTTTT
>JAIPRM010011157.1:0-13135 GCA_025469315.1 Stegophylla sp. TES_Ste_2020
AAGAATTGAGAAATTCAAAAAATGACCTTTCTAAAGTACAATCTAGAGGCGAATCCGGTTTCAAAAAGTTATTGATCGAAACTTTTGGACAAGTATTTCTATACGAAAAAGTGTTAACAGAAAAAAATAAATAAATAAAAATAAAAATAAACATCATTGTAAAAACACTAGCTTCTTCACTTTGTTCAGAATCTAAAAATCTTGAAATTTTTTTTATTCATTCATTCAATTCAAGTTTGGATTAAAACAAGATAGTTTTAAACACATTTTTTCATTTATCAAATTTCGGGTAATTTTCCCCAAATTTTGAAAAAACTATTGAGAATTTCGAAAAATTACCTCTTAAAAGTATCATATAGAGGAAAATTCTGAATCAAAAAAATTTTGGTTGAACCGTTTGGACAAGTATTTATATACAAAAAAGTATTTAAAAAAAGAATAATAATAATAATAATAAACATCACTGTAAAAATACTAACTTCTTCGATCCTCTCAGGATTTAAAATTTATGAGGTTTTCAATTTGTTATAAATCAATAAATGCCTAATGTTTGTATAATAATTATTGCGGGAAGAAATAATACAGAGATCTATGCATATAACGTACAAAGTATGTATCCTTTGGAATGATAATATTGTATTTTAAATATTTCCATAGTATGTATTATATGGTTTGATATAAAATATGTTTTAAATGAATGTTAAACCTTGATGATGTAACTAGACGAGAATAAATTACAAAGCGTTAAGTAATAATAAACACATTAAGTATCATTTTACAATAATGATCTATAGGTATATAATTATATTATACATCATAATATTACTAACTATAATATTACAAGATAAAATTTTTATCTTTATAAATCTATGATTGAGTTCTGTATGAATAGGTGTAGTGAATTATTATTATAAATCACATAGGCACTGGGTTATCCTAATTTCAAGAGGTGTCCAAAATCGTCAATAAAATGTCACGATATTTTTTACACCACGATTATAGACAGATTATCTATAATCTATGTAATAAATCTGTAATTATGATTTAAACACAGTGCAACAAGACAAGTGTCGATATCGAATGATCGTTATGAGAAAGAGAGTACTAAAATATTAACGAAATAAGGTGACAACTCAATTATTACATTACTATGTTCATGCTCAACCAGTTTGTTTAATTTTTTTGTAGATAAACATCTTTTGGATACCCTATTTCGGAATTATCAGCAGTTAAATAAAATAATTATTAATTATCTTGCCTATTTACCTACCCATTTTTTACCCACTCATGTAAAACGCACGTCGTATTCAAAATCCTGAATCTTAAATACCGCTCTCCGGGTCAGATACTCTTGGTGAGTGTGTTGAAAATGACGACTATTTATTGTTCTTTATATTATTGACTTCTTTCGTTCAGAATCGTCTTATTGAAGAAAATATGATTTATCATTTCTTTAAAATTATACACATTCTTCAAGAGTATCTGACCTGCAGGACGAAGAATATCCGTGGTGCTAAGTATGTCCGGCTTTCTTGCCTATGCTTTACTTTACTTTTTTATGTTAATTATTTTTATAATATTTTAAACAACTCGTGGCCCTCGCCACAAGCGTTGCTTATGAATACATCAAATTCCATTTTTTTATTTTTTCGCACATTATCGGTGTGTGATTGAATGAAGAAAAATGAATTATTATTACGTTACTATGTTATTTCTAACTATTTCTAACTATTCATATCAAAAATATTTTTTTAAATAATTATTATCATAACGCGAATATTTTAGCAAGTAATAAATAATAATATATAAATTAAATATCCACAATGGTTCATTGTTCAAACATATTATTCTATTATAAAATAAATATGGACGTATGAAATAATAAGTCGAACATGTTATAACAATATAAATAAATAAATATTAACCATTGTATCTGTGAAACACAATACCACGTAAAATATTCAACGACGCGTTGGCGTTTTACACGATTTATCGATACATCAGACACAGAATGTAAGTTGACAATTATTATTTACATTGCAATCATTTTGTACAGTACATACAAATATTTCGTTTCAAAACATTTTCGATTTAGAACGACCTGTAGAAATGTTTTAGTGTAATCACGATTTGTTATATTGTGATAATCTGTTGAGCGAAGAATACCCATGGTAGAAAGTATGCCCGGCTTGTACGAATATTTAATTAATGAGTAACGTTAGTAATAACTACTAACGTTAAATTATTTAGCCACGACTACTTACAGATGATAAAATAGTTTTATTCACTGCGAAGAGACCAGAAGCTGTAATAACAGTTTGAGAATTTTGTACTTGAGACATGAAAAATGTAACCTAAACATAAATGCATTAAAATAAATTAGGTTTTATAATATTTTTAAACTATTGTATACATACATACATTAAACAAAACTAAAACATGGTATTAACTGAGTTTTAGATAAATTTTTTGTAAGATATTCTATGAATAAATAATGTACTTATATAAATATACAGGGTGATTTATTTAGCATGCTCACCCTCTTTTTTGGCCATAAAAATGGAAAAATTTGGAATTTTAGATTCTTAGTAGAGCCAAAAAGCTTATGAATTTATAATGATGTTCATTTTTTTTTCATTCTTCGAACACTTTTGAATATAAAATTACTTACCCAAAAGCTTCGTCTTCGATCAGCCATTTTTTGAATCAAAATTTAGCTTTAGGTGGTATTTTATATTTGGTATTTTTCGAAATTCACATTATTTCAAAGGGTTGACACTTGTCGTTTTGATTGTTGGACCATTGTTGAGCCCACTGTGGCCATGGTAACCATGGAAACGTGGTAACCGTGGTAACAACGGTAATGTGGTAAACGTGGTAACCGTGTTAACATGGTTACCGTGGTAACGTGGTAAACATAGCAACGTGGTAATAATTGTTAAGTGGTGATTGTATAATAACTGAATCTTTGCTCAGAATCATTTTATTGAAAAAATTATTTATCTTTTCATTAAATGTCAAAACATCCATCAAGAATATCCTACCCGAAAATAAACAAAATGAGTAATGGGGGAAAACATAGTTTTTATAGTGACTTGAACATTCTGAAAAAAAAATCCAAATTTTCGCATTTTTACGGCCAAAAAAGAGGGTGGACGTGCTTGAAAAAATCACCCTGTGTACAAATATATAAATATATTATATGTATTTTCGCAAAAGTATAGACTAAGCTGAACAAAAATTTAAAAACTAAATAATATGTGTTTAGACACATATTTAAATTTAAGGTTAGATAGTACAAGTGCATAACCTATAGGTCGATACTAACTAACTACAAACATTTATTATATTTATAAAATATGTATTAAGATTAGTATTCTAACAGAGAAATAGTATTTTAAATCATTGACAATACGGCGAGGACAATATTAATATGAATAATAAATCTAATATTGGACATTGATTCTCGTGTATATGAATGTTTTAATATTTAAATTTTAAATTAGTTTCACCTGTTCACAGCAGTCTTGCGGTAATTTCCATATTGGTATGTTTCGTAAGTCTGTTATTATTTCTTTGCTCTAGAAAAATCGTAAGATAATATATTAAAGAGGCTAATATTTTGTCATATACAAAAATATATTACATTAAGATTGAAAAAAGATGGAGACGTGGAGAGCAAAAACAGAAAAAATTTTGTATGATGAAACTGACGAGAGACTATTTTTTTAGGCTGAGACTTGAATAATTTACAAATTCGTTTTGGGAGCTATATTTCAAATTTGGGGGAGGGGAAGGGGCTTAGCCCTAACTTAATTCTATGTGTAAGGACAATATTTACAAATTGCCCTCTCCTCGATGGAGACTCAATACGCATAACGTGATACAGTGTGCGGTTATTTCAGTGGTTCTTAACCTTTTTCTAATGACGGAACTCTTAGTTACATTTTATAAGATTTTCGCGGAACATAATGATTTTTCACGGTTATACACGTCTTATAATATTGACCAATGGCTAATTAAAAATAACAATTTTCGGAGGCTAATCCAAACTTTATGAAAATTCAAACATTGATGGACAATAATAATAGGTATGAGAAATATTTTGGCGTGAGAAAATTTTTTTGAAAATGTGAAAAAAAATTGAAAATTTCTTTCATTTCTAACATTTTTTTCCCAGAGTTTTGAAACCGGTTAAGAAGCACCGGGTCATTTACACGCGCCGCAGTGTATTATATACGATAATAGTTACGGATTCGGTGAGCGCGTCCGAAAGGTAGGCGACCAGGTACGTGCCGATCCAGGCGTGCGCCAGGAACATGAGCGATTCCAGCCAACTGACGCCCTTGTTCTCCAGCGACGAGTGCTTGGGCCGGTGGACGGGCATCACGTACGTGTCGAAATAGAACCGGGCCAAGTGCTCGAGGAACACGAACAACAGGTACGTGGTGAGCCGGGGCCCGAAAGCCACGCGGATCTCTTCCACGAGGTCACACAGCTGCGCGTGCGCCAGTCGCTCGGACTCCAGGGCCTGGCACGTGGTCCGCGGCGTGGACGCCAGCACCTTGGCCACTTCGGTGCGCCACCGCGTGCGCAGCGATCGGAAGCGCAGGCACATCTCGTCGCAGAACAACAGGTACAACAGCGGGAATATCGAGCTCATGTATCTGCGCAGTGCAACGAAAACAAACAAAAATGCTTCACGGCTTTTAAGCCCCTTTTCAAAATGTTTTCGAGCCACATCTCTAGGGGATGGTTTTAATAATTTCACGAGGCTAGAGATAACTAGGGCCCGGGATTTAAATGCCCTAAAAATCGGTCAAAAATGCATTTTATACTGCGAAAATGCACTGAAAAAAGGTCCTGTATTATACATTTTAATATTTTAATTTATTTTTACTATTTGCCGTCTGTCGAATTCAGGTGACCACAAATAAAGATAAGATACAAACTTTTAAAGCAATTAAAGAGAGATTTATAGACAATATTATATTAAGGAAAAAACCGAAAAACATGGATTGCAATTTTTTTTTAATTAGCTAAATATTTAAATTATTCACTTGTATAATGTACAGATATTATTATAAATTCAAATCGTAGGTTTATCGTTCAAATATGCATTAAAACGAATAAAAACGCTGAAATATGCCCAAAAAATGAAAAAAAAAAACATTAAATAATGCAAAATAAAAGTTTCAGTTTTGAGGACTCTGTCACATGAAACAAATTTTGTAGTTGGAAAGCACTAAACTAAGATAAACTAAAAAAAATATGCATTTTGCATTGAAATCCGGGCCCTACTTATAACTAAAAATTTAGATCTTAATGTTAATTTTCTTTTTTCGGGAAGCTCGATGACAATGCTTTACAAGCTCAAAATTCGTTTCATGTATCAATGAATTTAAATAAAATAAAACTTTTATTTTATTTTTTTTATTTTTTAAATTTTTATGGCATTTTTTGTATTTTGAAGGCATTTTTCATTATTTTTTTTTACAAATGATTAAAATTAGATCAAATAATCTCTTCAAAACATTTTAAAAATGATTTATTTGCTTTTGAAAATGTTGGTGTATTTTGCTTGCCCATATTGACGGCGGTAAACAGCTGATTATATAAAAAATATTATAATTTAATAAAAAAAAAACCCGACCGTCGAAAAAATTACACAGTAAGAAACAAAAATCAGAATAAAAGTTGTAGTTTGGACAGTCTGATGATTCATAGTGTAATCATTGTAGTTAGAACTATGAAGAGCGACCGACTAAAACTTTTATCCTGATTTTTGTTTTTTTATCACGTAATTTTTTGGGGATTCGGGTTTTTTTTTTTTGTGTTAAACTATTATTATCATTTCATTTGTTTTTATTGAATTTTTGATTTTTTAGACATTGAATTTTAATTATTATTCTCTTTAATATATATTCTCAAATTTGAATGTTTTCATGCGCAGTTTATAGAGCTGAAGAAACTATATTTTCGTGTAAAAATTATTTTTTGAGTTTTTAACTTTCTGAAAAGGCTCAAGTACTAAATGAGAATATTTTTTTTTTGAAAACTTTTCTTTATGGACTAATATTTTAAGAATATTATAAACATTGAACTGGACCTGTGTATTATGTAAATATATTAATGGTTGAAAAACGCTACATCAACGCCTGTGTATTATTATTATTTATTGTCTCTATCGATGCAGTAAAATAATAAACTGCTTTTTTACCGTTCTAAAAAAAAAAATTAAAAAGTTAAAATAATAATAATCTCGCTGCCATTCTGTTCAAGAAAGCATTATAATAATTTACACGCTGAAACGACTGTTGAAATTTCAAAATCTCATCTAGCTTTTTGCATATTCTTATGGATCTCAACAATGACTTAATCTTTGCATATTTATAACTTTTTAAAAGATTATTACCTCAGCATTGACTCGTAGAAGACTTTTATCGACATTTTGTTCAGCAAAATGTCTATACAAGCGCACGACAACAAGGTCAGCGTGCACCCCAAATAGGCGATCACATAGTAACGAGGGCGCGTTCTCTGTTCCGTCGGTCGGCCGTGTTTCGTGTCGAACCGATTTGTGTTCTCGATTATCTTGGGCAGACGTACGTCCACGTATATGGACGTTAGTTGGCTAAAAAATTCCCTCAGTATAAAGTTGACTGTCCAAAACCACAGGGTGGCTGTCGGATTTTGTATGGCTGTCAGTACCAACAGGTAGCACGGCGTTATGAACGCGACCTTGACAAGTGGACGAAACATGCATTTATTTAAAACGCACAGTATTAAATTTATTTCGCAATTTCTCGTTGAAAATTTTTGCAGTTTTTATTAAAGTTATACGTCAATAATTTTATAATCATTACCGTGCAGATGCAGAAATAATGAAATCTAATATAATATGTAGATCCTATCCATACTTGGTCTATGTGTATATTACGAAACGTCAGAGGGGGAGCTGAGGGGGCTGCAGCCCCTCTCAAAATTTTTCATTTATTATCCGCAGTGTTCAATAGTTGACCTTTTAATTTTATAGTGTCTAAATAATCTAAGTTGTTTTTATCTATAGTCATTATATCTAATTAATAATTAATATTAACATCTAATTAAGATATCATCGTCAATGGCAAATATATAAATTCATTTATGTTTGACCAGGTAAACGTATTTTAATTATTTTTAAAAATTATTTGGGTTTTGTTGTACCTTGCATCTAAATGATCCCATAGAGTCGAATTTGTAAAAGGATTAAAATTAAATTTTAATTATTATTTCATTTTATAATAAATTAGACTGTATGGTGCATAGCTACTAATTAAATAAAAATGTTGTTGGGAGGGGTATCATGATTTTATGGGCTTTCTTTTAATTTCTAAAAATTAATGAAATCAAAAAGGACTGTGGAATTTTGTCACTGATGCCCAAAAAAAATCCTGAATACGCCACTGTGAAACGTACTTATTTATATCGTAGGACGAACAAAATGATCATATAATAATATGATGATAAGCATATATTATAATTAATTACTTCTAAACGAAACTGTTAAATCATATTTTCTTAAATTAATATCATAACATATTTTTATTTTTAATCATTATTCGGGTAGGTACTTAAATTTCTACGCTTTCTGTACTTTGGTTCTTAATATAAATCACACTTTTCTAACCAAACAAGATAATATGTAGTTTTCTGGGTCTTCATACTAAATGTTAATCTCTTTTTTTACAGGTACATTATTTTACACGCAGACAATTATTTATATTTCTAACGCAAGTGTTTAACGTGACAATTTGTTTTATAGAAATCAAAACGAAGAATCATTTACGAACTTAGTAATTTCCTGATTTTCAAACATACTGAAATATTTATGGATTTAAAAATAAGTAAAATCCGTAATTAATTGTACTCAATCGAATTTCTTCAAAATCGAAGTCAATTTATTAATGTCTAATAAATAAATGCTGACCTTTATTATTGAATCTCATTTAAATTTTCTCATCCTAATTATTAGTTTGTATGTTATTATTTTAATTAAATGAAGCGTGTATATAGGTATATAATATGTTTGTTTTAATTTAAATTTAAATTTAAAACAAACCACATAATTATGATATTTTATTTAATTGCATTATTAATCAATATGTGTTTATAATACATATACATTATACATACCACTGGCCATATCAGATTTGGCCCCCATTGAAATTCTAACCGACCGGCAAATACATTTTTAAGACTCGTCAGTCCTATGATTTTGTATAGCATTAACGTTGGTCTTACGTCTTCATAAAAATCTTTGTTTAAAACCGACATTTTTCGAAGCTTATGCGTAAAAATATTGATAAGTATTGTTATAAAGTATTAAAGCCGTTTGAGTGGTGAAAAATGAAAATTAACGCAGTGTTTAAGCCATCGAGTGAAGTTAACGATATTAAAAAAAAAAGTTTCCTAGTAATTTCATTTTGGAACAGAGTATAAATTCTGTGTACATTCGAACAATGCAAATATAAACGTCAATATTTCATCTCTAGAATAACGCGTTATTCGAGTAAACTTCGATTACGGTTTTAATAAATAATATATCTCCGTGTAATCGTCGATAAAACGTGTCATTCCCATTAAGTATTTATGAAAATACCTACTCAAATATTATAATATTATATACTTGATATATTATATTTGAACAGAGCTGTTCAAATGCCAAAATTGTTACAAATGATAATAATTCAGTGCGGTTATTGACGAATTATAATATAATCTTAGTGTCGAACACTGCAAGCAAATACGTTGCTCGTATATTTTCGAAAGTTTATATTCGTCTTCGAACAATACCTAAGTATTACACTTACGTATACGTCGAATGAAATCAAATTGCACTGTCAGTTCTGCGAAATATTAACTATTTATTATTATTATTTTTTAATTCAATTAACGTTGCTTATATACCTAACGAGTGAAACTCTTTTCCAAAAAAAAAAAAAAATTTTTAAAAACGACTCATAATGAAATCGAATTTTATCAAAGCGTTAACTCCGATCATGAGCCTGTCCAAAGTGTTAGGATTGTGCCGGTTCTCTTGTCGCGTCAATTCCGACTCGATGTTGTTACACTCTTCCGATTCAATGTGGTGCGGCCTAATGGACATGGTACAAATGATCGTTTATCTATTGTGCACGTACGTGATATTACGGAAGCCGATATTTTTTTTCCGCTACGTCAACTTGACTCGGTACTGGGTGATTCTGCTGATCGTGCGGTTCGGAGAAGGACGGATAACCAAGTAAGACGCGTGAGCAGAAATTTGATAATATTATGTATCTGATAAAAGTACCCTAAGTATGATCTATAAATAATGGTCCAAAGCTTTTGGATAAGTATTTCTATACGTAAAAGACCGGGGGGAGGGGGGAAACAATTAATAAATATCATTTTGAAAATTCATAGCTTCTTTACTCTGCTCTGAATCTAAAAAAGTTCAATAATTAAAAAAATTAACTGCTAGCTAAACTCATATATAAAATGAAATGTTGGGGCGCAATGACCTTCTTTTTCCGGCTTTTTGGGGTGGTTTTTGTAAACACTTCCCCCCCACACAACTCTAGCACGGATAAAAATGTTTTTTATTTTTATTTTTTTTATAGCTTTACAAGCCATTTAGGCTTTTTGCTGCTGAAACTAAATCTTTCCATTTTTCTCTGTCCTTTGCCACATCCCAGTTTATTTCTCTTGATTGCATAAGTTCCACCATCCCGTATACACTGTCCATCCACCTTCGACGTGGTCTCGTTCTTTCCATTTCTTCGCTTAAGACTCTCTTCAGCAGTAGTCTTCCATTTGCTCGCCAAACATGCCCCATCCATTCTAGCTAGTCTTGTGCTCTTAATGAACTGAACCACATTTTCTCTTTTAAACAGCGCTCTTAATTCTCATTGTTTGATCTTATTTTCCATTTCTGTTCTTCCTGACTATATATTATATTGGGCCATGGATAAAAATGTTGTGGGTTTAAATTAGGGTTGGCACGAAAAAGCACAACCCGAAAAAACCGGGGCTGTTTTTCTGGGTTAAACCCATTCAAATTTTTAAAAACCCATTGAAAACACCCGGGCTGCTTTACCGGGTTAAATCCACTAATTATTTTAGAAAAAAAACACTTTGAAAAAATCTGGTTCTACCATGGGTAGATTTCACTTTTAATTTTTTTATTTATTTTTTTTTGGTATGAGATGTGTTTTAGATATGCCTACCTTATTTTTTTTTCAAAATATTTAGACCTTCAAAAAAAAAAAAAAACTTAACAATAACAAGAATTCAAAATTATGAAGACGTTAAAGGATTGCGCTACGGTTGTTGATCAGAAGTTCGCTATTCTATATTATTGAAAAGATGAAAAATAGTGCAGTCAAAATGCGAAAAAAAAAAAATCAAATGGGTTAATTTAGGAAAAACCCGGACTTTTCTCAAAAAAACCGATAAAACCGACCACTTAAATAACTTCACATTTAAACCTAACGGGTTTTTGGGTTTTTTTGGAAAAAACCCGAAAAAGCCTTACTGATAGTTGAGTTTTTTCAATAAAGTCCGGGTTTTTGCCAACCCAGGTTTAAATCCTTAACCCCTCCCCCCGACCACCACCTCCACCACCCAGAGCTCACGAACCTGTTTGCGTGTTCGTCTGAATTCCAAAATTCGTTTTTTATAGATTGACCAACGGCATCGTGGCGTTCGACCGGAAGTTTTCCACGTTACCGGCGGCGGCGCGTGCCGCGAGAAGAACTCCGGGCCCGCACTTCTGGTCACTGCTGATCGCGGCGTACTTCGCGTACAACACGTGTTTCGTGGTCTACATGCAAGTGCAAGTGATTGGCAATTCCAGCCCGAGCCAACTGGTAGAGACCGTGTTCACCGTGCCGCGGGTCGTCGACTTCGCGCTCACCATCACGTTTTGCTTCTATCTGATCAACCTAGCGTCCAGATTCTCCGCTCTGAACGCGCTCTGGATACACTCGGTGCACACATCGTCGGACAAGTGTCAGGTCCATGAGGAGGGTCACGGCCCTCCGACGACGACCGCGACAACGACGACCGGGGAGACCGCGGTGCTAGCCGAGTGCGTGCGGCTGTTGCACGCCGAGCTCTCGGACCTGTTGCGCACGTTCAATGTGACCTACGGTCCCGTTCTGTTGGCTTTCTTCGTCGCCGTATCCCTGGACATGACCCTTCACTGTTTCATCGTCCTGTTCTCCACGAAAATACAACTGCCCGTGTTGCCGGCCGTCGTGCTGGACGTGCAAAACGTCACGTCCATGCTAGCCGTGATGGGCTTCACCACGTGGGTCACCGAACAGGTACGATCGCCCCCTCCCCACATAGGTGCGGCGGTTAGGAGGAAATTGGGGCCCCCCCCCTCGAAACCACTAGCCGCACATGGTTTTTTTGAAAACTAATGGCCCTCGGACGAGAGGGAGGACTAAAACGAATAAATACATTAGCCCTGACAACAACATTTTTATTCTAATAACTGCTCTAAGAGGCATTTCGGAGGGGGTTTCAATTCCTAACCCTCTCCTTTTGTGTATGACGTTCCTGCTGTACAGTCATAGATACCAATTAAGAGGGGACTTGGAGGCTAAGACATTACAACACCCTCACAGTTGTTTTTTTTTAAATTTAAATTTAAATTTAAACTTACTAAAAATGAGAAATTTTAAATATTCTGTACTTACCTCAAAATTGGTCGAATGTTTTTGCAAATTTTATGAGGTGTGTGCGTGACTTTTTTTAATAGTTGGTAAAAGTTTCAACTTTTTAGCTCCATTATTTCTGATATTATATAAAAAAATGTAAAATCCAATTTATAAAAATTCTGGTTATGAAGTTTTTTACTATTTTTTGTCAGTTTTTAGGTAGAAAACACACACACATTTGTAAAACCAATACATTCTTTGCTCCACTCGGAATCTAAAAGAAATATTTGATAATATCTTTTTTTTTTCAAAACTGTTAGAAAAAAATTATTTATATTTTTGTAAAATGGGTTATCATAGCCCACAATAAATTAATTCACATGTGTGAAAACTCAACCGAATAATTTAGGTATGCTAATAAAATATTTGGGGGTGCTAAGCACCCCTAAGTCCCCACCTAATTGTACCCGTGTATTTAACACAGATGTATGATACATGAACGAGTAGATGTTTGGTGTGTGTGTATTGCATAACTGTATTTATTGAAGGAGTTATTCTGTCCTGATCACAGAATAATATTATAATGTACACTGTGATCCTGACACTGTGAATATTAAATAAAAAATATTTTTGTATAATTAATTATTACTGATACCATATGTTTCATATTCTTAACGAAAAATAAATTAACAATGAATATTTCTAAAGTAGTAGTTTGAAAAATTTTTATGTGGTATGTTATTTGTAATGAACGACATAATAATATCCCCCTACTAACTTTACAGTGTTCACGTCAAGCCGGGCGGCAACGAATAAACTGGAACGGAAATCAGATAGTTGTTTTAATAACCCTGGGACACGGTCAATAAGATAATAATATTATATTATATAAACCGTAATATAGTGTGTATCATTTATTTATTCCGATTAGAGTAGGTTTTAGATACGATTTAGTGAAATAATAATATGTCCTTTACAACAACTTTATAATACAAAGAATAGAGGTCAATAAATATATACACCTTCGATCTACTTAAAAAAAAAAAAAAAAATCGCGTGGGTCGTAGTCTGCCTTAAATACATATTTATTAATATATTTGTTATATTTTTATGAAAACACTTTTTTTGGACAAAAATACTTGTCCAGAAGTTCAAAAAAATATGATAAATAATACTGTAGTGCCTTAATCATAATTATTGAAAACTCGAACTCGCGAACTAGGCAAGCCATAGGTTTTAAAAGCAGACTATGGCCTATATATATATATATGGAAGTTAAATATATATATAATTATATAATATATATATTTATATTTATAATATAAAATTCTCGTGTCACAATGTTTGTCTTCGTACTCCTCCGAAACGGCTTTACCGATTTTAACCAAATTTTGCATGCATATTCAGTAGGTCTGAGAATCGGCTAACATCTATTTTTCATACCC
>JAIPRM010011158.1:0-13135 GCA_025469315.1 Stegophylla sp. TES_Ste_2020
AATTAAATAGATTTAGTATTAAATAGACGATTATTAAATTTTGCGCGTCCGAATTTGGAAAACCACTCGAAGTATTAATAATTTACCGCTCGATAACCGAACACGGGGGGGGGGGGTTGGAGGAAACTCTCCGGTTAATCGCTCTTTTTCGGTCAATTTTCGAATCAATTTCGAGACTACAGGAGCCGGCGAAGGACCATGCATCACTCGTGTGCATTCAACGGTGCCGCGTGTATAGAGTTTCAACGGTGACAAGGAAATTTTTATAGTTTTAAAATTATATCATATACTCGTATAATATATTATTAGTTTAGATGGTCGTCCGACTTCGTGCGCCGAACCACTAACTTTTCCGGCGGCGAAAACCCCAAAATATCCCGGGGGCGTCCATAAATTCGTTTAATTATGAAATTCGTGCGCGCGCGGTCTGTCTCGGTGCGCGGCGCGGGCAGGGGAAAAAAACCGCAAGAACAAATCGGAGTTCCGGAAAATGTTTAGAGTTAGAACCCGCTACCAGGTTTACCAACTTTGCTAACGCGATTTGGTCAACGGGCATTGTATATATATTATTTGCGCAGGACCCGACGACGGCGATTTCCCCATACGAGTCTCTTTACTCGGGCGAATTTATTATTATTGATCTGATATCATAACTGATTTAATCCGCGATACGCTTGCACGAGGCTTACACTTGGTCGCACGTTCTGAGCGTAACGACGGAGCTCGTGTTCTTTTGTCAATGACTCCGATTTTTTATTTCGTTTTTTTTTTTTTTTTTTTTTTTTATTTATTTTTATTCTTCTGCTAAACGCTTTTTCGTACGGAAAACATCCGTTCGAAAGTTTGGCGATTTTATAGATCCGAAATCACATCCAGGTGGCACTTTAAACAGTAGTAATGTGTAAAAATATTTTCAATACTCTTTCTATGCATAAAAGAAAAGTACCCGATAAGTCGCACGCAAAAAAAAAAAAAAAAAAAAAAATCGGTAAAATTCTGTAATATTAGTCGTTGCTTGAATATACATGAATTCAATTTCAGTTTTCAAACATAACGATTCGAAAATAAACTATTAAAAATAAGTGAATTACCTATTTGGGTACTTTTCAAAAATGAAAATCTAAAAATTAAATCATTTCCTTTAGTAAATCAAAAAAAAAAAAAAAAAAAAAAAAATGTTTATACGAAACTTTTTGCTATACAAAATTAATATTTCAAATAATAAAACTTAGTTAAAAGAGTTTTGAGTTATAGACGATCAATTATTATTATAATATAATCTATAGATATGTACGTTGTTAGCTGATAATTCTGAACGTTAATGGTGAACAGAACATTCGATTTTTTTACTAGAAATGAACCCCATATCGATATATTGGACAAAAACGTCGTTGTTTTAAAACGATCGATGGATTTCGCTCAACTGTATTTTTTATACCCGTTCGTGACCTTCAAGTCCCTAAAAGGGAACATCATTTTTTATTAGTTCTGTCGCTTAATACGTTTTTTATTTCTTTTTTTGACTTATTCTATAATATTCTTGTAACTTGGTTTTAATCAAATCGTTTTTATTGTAAACAAATATAAAATATTTTATTTTTACCATTATTAGTAAAGAAATAAATATGTGCGTGATCAAACATGAATTTAATGGTTATTTTGAAGTAGACGCCTCCCTCCCCCCAAGCACCAACAAACTTAGTATATGTTGAAAAATAAATACGGTCAATGACGTACCTATATAATAATATTATATTATTAACCTTCGAGAAACTAACACTACACTAATTGTAGAAACTGTAATAGTGAAAACTTATGATTTTCACACGATATCGAGAACAGTATATAACACAGTGAGTTTGAAAAAAAAAAAACGGTTTCTAAACAATATATATATTTTTGGACGAATTAGAAAAACGTCTCGTTTTTGTAAATTATTGTTTCTATTAAAATTTCTAATTAGGATACAATTGTTTTTTCGAACTACATTTTCTGGCCACAGTGTTAAGTACAGAAATCAAGAATTTTATTACATAAATCAATAAACAAAAAACGATAAATTTCCGAAATTTTCAAAATGCCCTACTTAACTAAAAATCGATCAAATATTTTTGAAATTGTTATGAAATGTTTTCGGGGCCGTTTTTAGATTAGTTGATGGAAGTTACAAGTTCCTAGTTGCATTATTTTTGAAGTTATGTAAAAAATCAATTTTCAATTTTACCAAAATTCCGGTAATTGCATATTTTGCCGTTTTTTTTTTTTTTTTATTATCAATTTTTCGACAGATTTTCCCCGTTTTTGGAAAAAGTATTGAGAAATTGGAAAAATGACCTCTTTAAAGTACCATTTGGGTGAGATTCGAGTTTTATAGAGATACTAAATTTTCGGACAAGTATTTCTATACGAAAAAATGTTCACAGAAGGAGAAAAAAAAATAAATAAATATACATACTTGTAAAAACATAAGCTTCTTCACTTCGTTCAGAATCTAAAATGACCTCTTTTAAATGCCGACTAGAGGTTAATCCGGTTTCAAAAAGTCACTAATTCTAAGTCAATAAAAGTCAGACTTTCGGTAGATCCATACGAAAAAAATAATTTTGTAAAAACATCAAACTTCCCTCAGAATCAGAAAATTCCCGTCTTCTCGACGAATAATAATCGACTGTTGCCGTCGTGTTTTCGTCCCGTTGCCGGCTGTGAAATGATGTTTTCCTCGGGCGCACACGTGTCGTACACGTATAGTTATTAATAATTATTATGTACCGCGGAACAAACCCTTTGCCCGTAGGACTTTAATCCGGTTTTTTAACCACTACCCTCCCCCACCCCCCCCCCATCGTACGTGGTCGTAATATTTAAAAAGTTCACGTTTCTCTTCGCGCCGCCTCTGTACGCTATATAATATTAAAATTCATATATTCGAGTGGGAAAAACGTAAAACGAAAACGGATATTATGTAATAACACACTGAGCCGTCGTCGAAACGTTTACAAACCGAAATACACTGCGCAAACATCATTTTCTATTCATATTTTACCCTCATCTCTCCTGTCCCTTCCCCCCATCCTCAATTTTCTTCTACTCCTTCTTCTACCGGTTCCCCTCCCTCCACCACCACACACTCTCCGCTCCTCGACCTTATTGTCTTTCGCCACGCGAACGTTTTCTTACCGCGTTCACTTACGTCGGTGGTCCACGGACCACCTGTGGTCCGCGTAGGACTCGTCTGCAAAGAATTTTTTAATTTTTCACGTTCATCGATTTTTCAAATTAACAAGTGTCGACACATCGACGAATTTAACGAGCGCAGCACACTGTTACAACAGAACACCTGGAAATCCTTAAGGACGAACTGATTCCGTACTTTCCAGGATACGGTACATTAAACACCGAAGCCGTTTAGGAATTAATTCGAAATCCTTTCGTCGTCGGAATCCAAAACGCTCCGAACGAAATCGATGAAATTCGAGCACGACGACAATTCGAAAAATCCGTTTGCTAATGTGAAATTAGACTGGTTTTGGCCCCAAAGTAAAATAAAGTTAAGCATAGAAGAGAAAACGGGATACGCATCGCACCATGGGCATTCTTCACTCCTCTTATCAAGTGGGTTGAAAATAATGATCATTATTGTTATTTATATTATTAACGTACTTCGCTCGGAATCGTATAATCGAAGAAATGACTTATCGTTTCTTTAAAATTTCAGACACACACCAAATGGTACCATTCATTCAAACGGTAACATGAAATATTTCCGTCCTTTAATTTAAATGGTGATTTTGGGATCAGCTAGGAAATAATAAAATACAAAATTGTTAAAATTTTAAATATTTTATCGTGCGCTTCCCACAGATTTTTGCTAAATTTTTCAATTTTCTATTATTATTATTTTTTTTTTTTAATGACCATCACTATTTACAACTTCATATTTTTTGAAATGGATTATAACTAATATCGTTATTTTTCCTTCATAGAAGTTTATTGTGTAATGTCGTTGTAAATTGTTGTTATTGGACATAGAACACTAAGAGCTTTTAAGCGTTTAAAGTAGAAGCGGCGGAGTAGTAACTGTATAATATTTGTATGACGCATACTACGGATTCTCCGCACTATAATATATGTAGTTCAATTAGTGTTTCAAAATGCATATTTTAATTTATACATAATACAGGGTTAAAAATGGGGTAGTCGTACTGACAAAATCACCCTGAATGTTCTAAAAATATATTAAATGTTTATCATTCTAAATTCGTGTAACTCTGAACAGTTGTAAACCGTTTTAATTGATTGGAAAATTAACAATAACGTCGAGTAGGTATACGTTGAAAAAAATAATAAAATAAATAAGTAAACAAATAAAACAAAAAAACGCATTTCATATTATGCAAAAGTGTATTTTACTAAATACTATAACTCATAAACGGCCAAGTGAATGTGAGCACTAACCGGAACACAATGCTTTTTATTCTGTTTAACTTAGCACCTAATTTGAATAGTCGTTTTTTGTTTTTGTTTTTTTATGTTTTTAACACGTGTATACGTTCATTATAAAACATATACAATATGTTATTTAATTTGAGATTATGAAACAACTTTAATGTTTACCAAAATACTCGGATGTGATGCGTTCTTAACGACTTGTTGACTTTTACTTTGGGCGAACTAAAAAAAGTTTGTAACTCAACAACACGCGTTTATTTTGACATTTTTTTCAATATTTTGTTCTATGGAAACACATGTTTATTTTTACTATGTAAAAAAAAAAAAAAAAAAAAAAATGCCTTTTAGCATGTGATACGAGTGAATAAATCCGAATCAGTAGTGCGTTAAATCGATACCGTTCGTTTACGGCGAAATTATTAGCAAAATGTTTTTCGTTAAATACCTAAAGAAAATGTGTGAATAAACGTCCACGGACTTTGTCAACAACATTTAAACTGTGAGAACGTGTATCAAATGCACACATTAATTTTTATTCGGTGTCATTAATTAACAAAAAACAGTCTGATATTAGAAAACATTTATCTCGAAGTTCGATTATAATAACTGGGGTATTTACATTGTAGTTCAGATACTATTTTGTCAAAGGACAAAGGAGGAGGGGCTAAGAGGGCTATAGACCAGGGCTCTCGCAAAAACGTTGGGACTGGCGTTCTTCTAAAATTAAATAGGTGTAGTTTTTTTAACTGATAAGTGCCTACAAGATACTTATGTACTTTTGTTACTTATATGTTACTGATATGCATCAATGATTTTATCAACATTTGAATTTTTTTACGTTGTAATACTAAGGTTATTATTTACCTGTTCAAAAGTTAAATAATTATATAAGACACATTGGGTTGAAACCAGCCGAATTCCCGGTTTCTAAGTTTTGTAAACGTTTAGTATGTAATAAAAATACCATAAAAATTAGATTTATGACAAATTTGAAAACCGTATTAACAGTATTTAGATTTTTGCGCTCACAGGCTAAATTAATCTGTTCCACCCCCAACCACCCATACATTCACCCACGCAACTAAGGAACAAACAATATTTAGTCTGAGCCATTCTTTTAAAAATTTTTTGTACACATTTTTCAAATTTGATTCTAAATCTTCAAAATAGACATATAAAGTTAAAAAAATCGTTAAACAAGATGATATTTTTCAGCAATTTTCACAAACTATTGCTCTCCCCTTTTTTTTACGAATACAATACATTTAGTTTTTCATTTATTAATCATGATGTATCAGAATGTAAATTTATAGTCAAATTATTTTTAAAAATAAAATTCCATATTTTTTATCATATTTTGCAAATTGTTCCTCTCATAATGTCTCATCCCTATTTATTACATAATAGAAATCGTAATAAATAATAAAATTTTCAGGTTTATTCTCATACAGATACTAGTAACTTTTTTCCATATTATTCTTATTTATATTTATATTAAGTATAATATATTGAAATATAAATAATAATATGTAAACAATTTAAGTATCTAAGAATTCTTATTTCTTAAAAAAAAAATACCATCATCCCTAAAAAAGTCGCCCTGAGCTCCACTATCTGCTTAGCCTACCCCTAAACACACCTCTGCGCATTACTTTAATCGTATATGAATTTGAATATCAGATCTCGGTGATCTCGGTGTGACCAGGAAAATCGGTAATTTCCAAATGTAGTGGGAAATTTCCCCACAAAAAATGTCACCTGTAGAGCGTGAACAAAAAAAAACACAAAAAAAATATGAAATCGAATCGATCATCGTAAAGGGTGTGTAGTGAGGTCGTTACACTGCATATAGTTTATGTGTTACAATAATAATTCGATAAGATAGTGTGTCTGATGTAAGCGCAAACGTAGCTCAAGTGTATAGTTTTACAAAAATCGCCTCTGCTCTTTGGAAAAAGGTGTCAGAAACTTCGGGAGGTTGTATAACAACACTACTTTAAATTCCATAACATTTTTTTTTTTCCGTAATACGAACCACAGTCCGCAAAAATCTCAACAATTGCGCGAAACAATAAATTGAATTTCGCGTTATATTTTCGAAATTTCCTCGGCGCGGATGATTGATTCGAGTCGACGTCTACTCGAAATAAATTCAAACACATACACTGTGAAGTTACAACCGAACTTTTTCCAATACCATCGTACACAGTTTTCCCTTTTTGGTTTATTGTTTTCCATATAAAAAAAAAAAAGATTCGATTTTTTTTTTTTTTTAACATAAAGTTTTACCGGAAAACAGAAACTGAATTATGTCTGATACGGTTCACGAGAAAACTAGTTGCTTTCAACTAGTCCCTGTATAACCAAAAATATGCAGACAATCGTCATACACCGTTTGGAGCTTATAAAAATACTTTTTTAGAAAATCGTACTCGAGAACTGTGTTGATATTGGATAACTAATAGTTTATCTTGATAAAGTTTGAAGATAATTTTATTTTAAATTTTATCTGTAAAAAGATGAAAAATGAATACATTTTTATCTGAATAAATTCGTGTTTAATTTTATTAATTTTGAGCATTTTCAGCCAAAATCTTTTTTATAGGATTTTCTATCTATGTTTAAATTTCCATAAAATTCTGATCAAAAAATAATGGTTTTCGAGTCGTTTTTGTCAAATTTTGTGTAGTTTTTTCCAAAAAAAAAATATTGAAGAATTGAGAAATTCAAAAAATGACCTCTCTAAAATACAATTTAGAGGCGAATCGGGTTTCAAAAAGTTATTGATCGAAACTTTTGGACAAGTATTTCTATACGAAAAGATGTACACAGAAAAAATAAATAAAAAAAGATAAATAAAAATCATTGTAAAAACACTAGCTTCTTCACTTCGTTCAGAGTCTAACATTAAGGGCGGGGCAGATTCATACGGAGTAAACGATTATTGAATAAAAAACAAGCATTTTACACAGATTTATCAATATATTATATTTATATAGATTTTCAAAAATTTACACCGTAGATCCCAAAATTAGACACTTCCGCATTTATTAATCTAGATAAAACGCATGAGTACACGGATTTTTTACTAGATATTATCACTCGACACTGGTTTTTTGCTAAATTGCCAGTTGTACGCCAGAAGGGAGACGAGAGAAAATTCGCGCTGACGTGCGGCTTGAATAATGGAATCCGTCGAAAGCACACTCGGTTTACACCAGACATTTATGTTCGGTATATTGTTTTCGTCGCCGGAACATTCCTCGAACCGCCCCGCTCGTGATCCGCGATTGTTTTCTCGTACGTGGCAAGAGATGCGAGCCGGATTACCACGACGACGATGGGCGTCATGGGGGGGTCATGGGGGGGTTTTGGGCAACAAATGGTGCCACATATCGAAACGTACCGAACACGCGATAAATAAAGCTCGAGAATATTATACCATTTCGGAATATAATACATGTCGTTATTACGCGCCCACTGTGAGTGTTATATATATTTTAAATATTATAATATACTGTTTAAATAAATGTCGAACAGTTATGACGTGAACATCATTCCCTACCTGTGTGTGTGTGTGTGTGTGAAGATCGTATCACGAATCAGATCCCTGCGGTGGTGGTAAAGGGGAGGGAGTCACGTGTCTGGGTCGAATCTGACTCGGCGGGACCTTTGAAAAAAGCTGTCCCCGAGTGAAACGAAGCCAAAATATCAATAAATACCTTCATTCTTATCCTTATATCCCCTATCCTTCGGTATAAATGAATCACCATAATAATAATAATTATATTGTCATCACTACGGCTAGGGACTTCTAGGAGTCAACATGTTTTTCAAAAATCATTCAAAACATAGCTAAGTAATATAGAAATGCGTTTCATAACACCAGGGGTTCTATATGCAGTAATCTTTAATTTGCATATTTTACATATTTAGCTCTTTTTTTCGATATAAGTGTGCATATATCGGTTATATTTAAGTAGTAGTAAGTGCATATTTCACATATTTGTCAATATTTAATTTGAGTTTTCTTGCCATTGGAAAATGTTTTACTGAATACCCGAAGAGATTGAATATTATTTGATATTTTTATTTGTTTAAATGTAAGCTTGAAAAGAATAAAGATTAAAAAAAAAATAAATAAATTTCATAAATAATAGAAAAAGAATTAATAATACGTCATATTAAAATATAGTATACAATAAAATTTTCAAATATTTTGAGTTTTTACATTAAAATTTATGTTTTATAAGAGATTATTTTAGCATTTTCATATGTCTTTAGAGCATATTTCGTAAATTTTATAGCGTATTTGGTACATTTTTAGAGCATAAATGCATACATATTTTAAGTTTTTTAAGAGTTATTATAAGTCCCTAGCTCTAGTCATCACATGTATTGTGATAAAACAGCGTTGAATCCGGATAAGCATTTTTTTTTCAATCTAGATAAAGACAGAAATGATTGGACTCAAACATTGTCTGAATAAAGATATTGTGGATAACCTAACACAAAAGTATCTTAAGTGCATGTTGTGGGGTTTTTAAGTGCATAAGTGCTTGCATATTTAACGTTTTTTTTCAGAGCTACAAGTCCTCCGCCCTATACATAATCAACCTTAGACGATACGACGTACCAATATACATCCCCTGAGGTGCAACGGGGGTTAGTTTTCGTAACCCGTCTGGGCGACGACGACGACCGATCACCGACCACCGTCTCATGTCAAAAACTACCGTGCGCCTCCTGTCCGACGACAAGCACACCCGAACCGAGTGACACCCGCGTGGAGAAAGTTCTTCCCCTCACAGCCCCTAATATCTTATACTAAACGTAACATTATATACATACATATAGTGAATATACACGAGTTCGGTGTACCCGACAAAATTCGTCGTAGACATTATAATCGAATTAACATATTCATCAGCAGTGTGTACCTGTAACTCAATTAATTACAGTCGCCACCGCCACCGTCGACCCCGTCGCCCGAAAATTCAAAATAAACACCATAATATTATTATATAATGTGTGTATACAGAGTGATGCCGGAGATTCGTGATACGACAATAACGAGTGTTCAGGAACCATATGATGAAAAAAAGCTAGGCATGTATCGCACCGTGAATTTCGTTCACTCCTAGGATCAAATACTTTTGGTCGGTACGTGGAATTTTAAGAAAACAATAAATCATATTACTTCAATTAAACGTTTCTGAACGCCCACCAAGAATATCTGATCCGAAGCGGGAAAAATACCCATGGTGTGAAATATGTCCGGCTTTCTTGTCTATACTTAACTTTACTTATCTTTACTTTACTTTTTTAGAAAATAAAGAAAAGCAAAAACCAAAAAAAAAAAAAATAAATAACAATTTTACTAATCGTGAAAAAAGTTAAAGACAAAGAAAAAATTTCCGAATTATTTTTACATATTATACAAAATTTTCTTGCGCCAAAATATTTCTCATATTGTATACATATTTATTTCAGATCCTGAGCGGAGTGAAGTAGCTTACGAATTCATACTGATGCTTAATATTATTTTTGTTCCGTTCTGTAAATACTTTTACGTATAGAAATACCAATCCAAAAGCCTCGTTCAATTGCCTTTTGAATCAAAACTCGGCTCTGGATGATACTTTATTATACTTGTCATTTTTCGAAATTCACATTATTTCAAAGGGTTTATATTTGTCGCCATTGTTAGACCCCCAGAACGCTTCCCCAACCCTTACCTTGACCCCTACTCCCTACCCAAAACTTTTATACCCCTATGACAACGAAAATAACTTTGTAAACATTTTTCAAACGGTCTCCAAGTGTGGAATCTATGTTTATAGTTTTATATTATTTATTTTTATATTAGATAAAACTGATTTAGATAAAATCTAGCTTATCACACGTCTTTATCTAGATAAATAAATTTCTATGTATCTTTTGTATTTATCTAGATATTTTTATTTTCGATCATCATTTATCTCTATCTAGATAGGTATGTACTTTGATTTTTATCTTTACTATACAACACAGTAGAGTGTATAGATGGTAGACAGATGGTCGTCGCCTACGATTTTTTTGAAAACAAACATTTCGAACGCGTATATAACAACCGAATAACTCGTAATTTTTTTTAAACCATCGAAAGAATCCCCCTCCCCCCGCAAACCCTCGCTTTGAAAAATTATGGCGTCACATCGCGTCGCGCGCACACCATAATATTATACTCTGCAAAACCCCTTTTCGGATGCCGCTGCTGCTGCTGCTGCTGCTGCTGGTTTCTTTCGCGATCTCATTTGCATTCAAATCGTTAAAACCATTAACGGCGGCGGTAGCCTAGGCGCAGCGCGTTTGCGAGCAGCTCCTCTCTTAAACTCTCTTAAACAAAATAATGGCGTTCGGAAAATACAATATATTATTATGTGTGTGCTGTGATATTATCACGTGTTGGCGCCATAGTCGTCGCGGCCCACGCGTATTAATATATATATATATATATGTGTCTCCAGTAAACTCACGTAAACACACACACACACACACATGTCTGTACTGAAAACAAAATTATTATACAGAAAATAGAAAAAAAACATAGTAATTATTCTTAATATGATATTCCTAACAAGCTAACAAGTACATCAAACAAGATCATAATATCTTTTTTTATTTCATTATTTTTACATCACTGTTGGGATGTTTTGAAACGATTTCCAAAAAAATCAAATGAACAAAAATAGTGTTCGTTATAATCTGAAAAAATATTGTTACCACTAAAAATGTGTGCGGAATTCTCATACAATATGATATACGACATCGTTTTCGCTATTTTTCATTTTCACTTTTCGGCACCAAGTGGCGCACACCAAGGGGTTCAGGGGTGACGATTAACACCCCCGTGAAAATCGGTGGGTGGTTTGACTAGTTGGACTTGGAACTTATTTTTATATCTATTGTTTATTATTTATAGCATCTCAAAAATATTATAAAATTAAAACAACATTTTCATCGTGCCCATACTGGGAGTATGGGTAGTAGTGATGGGTGAATTCCTAAGAACTTATATTTTCGACACCCCAATGAAAATTTAATTGTGCGCCACTGTTCGGTGGTGCTGAAAATGAAAAAACGTCGTGAGTTATCATTTTAGGGAGGAATTTTGAAAAAAAAAATATTACGTGAATTTGAAATTTTAACAATTTTTTTTTTTTTTTGTTTATTTTTCACTTTAAACACCTCCAAGTACGATCAAGGTGGTGTCAAAATAGTGAATATATTTTCGTATATCAAAAATTGTCTTTGAGAAATGCGGCAATAGTGAACATATTTTTTTTAGATTATCAACAAAACTTCTAATTAATTTTATTATTTTTTTAGAAATCGTTTAACAGCAACAGAATCGTGAAAAAAATACTGTTCTTATATTTTGATGCACTGATTTAAGGAAAATCATATGGATTACTATGGTTTTTTCAACTTTACTTAGGATATTATTACTCGTATATTGTAATATATTCATTCGGGAGCAAAACCATATTAACAAATATCAATATTTATATTAATTAATAAATTATTATATTTATTATTGTAGTTCACATAGATTCGTATTAGATCAATAGAATGAAAAAAAAAAAAGCGAATTCCCAAAAAAATCCGAACTCTTATTATAATTGTACTTGTATTAACTTATCAAATACAATTATTTTATATAGAACGTATTTTGAAAAAGAAAAAAAGGTTAAAATCATTACTTAAAACTAACAAGCAAAAAAGGCACAAAATACGAACAAATAGCGTCAAAAAAGTTCAGAAAAATCCAATTTTTCGTGCATTTTTTCATTCTAAGCATCACTTTTTTTCTAAGTGTCGTAGTAGTATCTCTGACTCTGAAAATTTTTCGTCTCGTCATCGTCGTCGTCGGGTAAATATTTGACGCAAGCAAAGCCGCTCGTTCGCACTACGGGAGACGTAATAAATATTTTTGTTTTCCATTATTCGGGGATTCGTCTTATTTTCACGCGCTCTGTGAAAAATTATAATAATATTCCAAAAGAATATAAACGCGGGCAAATGCCTGTGTAAAAATAGTGTAACGGAATTCTATTGTTACCGCGCTCGTTATTATTATTATTATTATTATTATTATTATTGTTAATATTATTATTTCCAGTCGGTTCCGAGGGAAAACTAAATTTTTTGTCATATTTTCTTTTTCTTTTTCTCCCCCCCCCTCCACTCTCCATCATCATTTCGCTTCTCGACGTCTCTAATGAATTCAAGCAATTATTATTATGCGCAAACCTATGCGCGTATAAATTATTTGTCGTTTTAATTAATACCCATAAACGTCGTTCTAATGGAATTACATATTAATTAAAATAACGCGTATTAATTAATCATTTTTTTTCTCGAAAACAACGATTGGACTTTATTTTATTACTACTGTGTATATATTTTTTTCATTCAATAACTTAATAATAACGATTTTAAGTTTATTTGCGGCGAGGGAAAAAATTCATAAGTCGAAAATCGATGGCGTAAGTGTTGCCCATCAACTGTTATTCGTAGAAGTCAAAAAAATAATAAAATAATTTTTCATTTGTCTCTTTTTTTTTTTTTTTTTTTTTTTTTTTTTTAGGGTAAAACGTTTAAAACGATTATTTATAAAATAATAGTGTAAAAAAATTAAAGA
>JAIPRM010011159.1:0-13134 GCA_025469315.1 Stegophylla sp. TES_Ste_2020
GGTCGAAGCACTCTGAAGCAGTATATGAAAGATAAGCCAGTAAAAAGGGGTTACAAGGTGTGGATGTTATGTGATAGTTCTGGGTACAATTTAAAATTTGAAGTGTATACAGGTAAAAAAGAAGGGATAGTTGAAACTGGTCTTGGAGGTAGGGTAGTACTTGATTTATGTAAGGAATTGGAAAATAAAAATCATGTTGTATATATGGACAACTTTTTTTCAAGTAATATACTTTTTGAAAATCTTTTGATTAAAAAAATATATGCGTGTGGAACTGTTAGAGCTAATCGAAAATTTCTTCCAACACTTACAAGAGACAACCAGTTGCAAAGAGGCGAATATGATTGGGCAACAAGCAATAAGGGATTGGCTTTTTATAAATGGAAAGATCGAAAAGCAGTTCATGTATTATCTTCTCTTCACTCACCAGATGACAAAGTATTTGTCAACAGGAAAGAAAAAGATGGAAGTACTTCTAAAGTTCCATGTCCTTTAGCATTGAAAGATTATAATTCAAATATGAACTTTGTTGACAACTTTGACCGTCTAAAAAAAGATTACCAGTGTGATAGAAAAAGCCATAAGTGGTACATGAGACTGTTTTTTCATTTTATTGATTGCTGTGTTGTCAATTCATTTATTATTTACAAAGAATTGGATACAGAAGGTAAAAAATTAACTAATAAAAATTTTCGTAGAGAGGTTTACACAGGCTTATTATCTAGAAAATTAGTTGATGTGCAATCCCCATCCATAGTGAAAAAAAGAACTAAATCCAATATTGAAATCAGCAACCATAAGCCACATGTCTCAAAACATTTGAGACTTACTGAATCTAAACATCAACCAACTCAAGGCAGTAGTAGAAGGTGTGCGATGTGTTCAACTAAAAAAAAACCACAAAGAACAAAATGGATTTGTTCTACTTGTAAAGTTCCTTTGTGTATCAAGACAGAAAAAACTTGTTTTCAAGATTATCATACAAAATAATTTGTATTAAATTCAGATTTTTTTTTATGAATTATCTATTTCAAAAGGGTATAAATTTATTTTATTTTGAGTTATCTATTAATTTTATATTGTGTTTTTATTATTAATATTAAAAAAAGGTTTTGTAATTGTTTTTCAGAAATATCTGGAGTTTATATAATATTATTTTGTTTTTTTATTATTAATAATATATATAATAAATATATCAATTTTATGAGTTATCTATTTCAAAAGGGTATAAATTTATTTTATTTTGAGTTATCTAATAATTTTATATTGTGTTTTTATTATTATTATTAAAAAAAGGTTTTGTAATTGTTTTTCAGAAATATCTGGAGTTTATATAATATTATTTTGTTTTTTTATTATTAATAATATATATATAATAAATATATCAATTTTATGAGTTATCTAATAATTTTATATTGTGTATTTTATTATTATTATTAAAAAAAGGTTTTGTAATTGTTTTTCAGAAATATCTGGAGTTCTTATAATATTATTTTGTTTTTTATTATTAATAATATATAAAATAAATATATCAATTATTAAATAGTATACAATATTCTAGTTCTTTGTTAGTTGGATGATTCAAATATTTTCTTATATCCTTCTTATGGGACTCATATAATGTTTTATTGAAGTTAATAAGTATAAGTTTTGGATCTGATAACGTTTTATTCAAAAAAGCCTTTTATATTGGTGGTGGTTACATTAAGGACCACCTTTTTCTAAGTTTTTCTGGAAAAACTGCTAACTCAAAAAAAATGTAGTCAACAATATTTTAGTTAAATACGAGAATAAAAGCATTTAAAAAAAAAAAAAATTAAAAAACTTAATTTTGACACATATTGCCCAAATGGGTTTTTTTTCCAAAGGAAATTTTCGCCCCTCAAAGAGTTATCTTTCAAAAAAAAAAAAAAAAAATAGTGAATATCTCACACACATCTTGTTTTATTTAAAAATCGAGCGTCCTTATTGAAAGACCCTTTAGAACAAAAACGGTACACATTTCCAAAGCGTCAAATAAACGATTTCCGCTAATTTTTATTTGCATTAGGTTTTAAAAAGAAACCATAATTTTTAGGTGGGTAGTTAATTAATTTGTTTTGTTATATTTTTAATATATCATGTTATTTCAAGGATCAATTGCTGTTACAGTGGCTAACTTTTCGTTTATAGTATTAGTGATTTTTAACGAAAAAATTGGTTGATTCGAAACTTGAATCTTACGTTATCTACACGAAAAGATGTAACTGTTCGTTTATTACAATTACTATTTATTTATTATTTATATTACGTATTTTATCTACAAGAAGTTGCCCGCTCCACAATAACTTTTTTTTGCGTTTTTTCCATGTCATGCCTTGTACTAGAGTCTAGAGTGGTACTTACTCAATATAAAATAAATGCAATTTACGATTATCAAGCTGAAATGTCCTCATGTTGCACGGTAAGTCAGTAGAGCGTAACCGATGCGTTGGGCGAGTAGAGGAGTTTGTTTTTGGTCACCTTTTACGTATATTTGTAAATTGTAAACTACAACAATCGATAAGAAATTACTGATTTAGAGGTCGGTGAAAAATATTTGTTTTAGATCTCCTCTTGAAAAATATTATGAAAAATCAAAAAAGTAAAGAGTGGAAATTGGAAAACGTAGATAACGCATGTAACACGATTGACGGTCATGTAGAAAACATAGAACATGAGTTCGTTGATTCAAATTTTGTAATAACCCACCCCGAAAAAAAATCCTGTGAGTGCTACTGATTGTTTCCGACATATTTTGCTCATTTTACTCAATTGTTCGATAGGTTTTCCTCGTTTTGGGTATGACTCATACCGTATGAGTTTTGAGAATTTTGAAAAATGACCCAACTAGAAATATCAACTATATTCAATTTTCGATCGACACCAGTGGTCCAAAAATATAAAAAACCGGCATTTTTTAAGCAAACATGTTAAGTAGTGTCATTTAAGTGATTTTGGTAAAAAAATTAAATTTTCAATAAATTTGAGGTCCGTAATGGCCTGTAAAGTATCGAAAATTTAAAATCTCTCTAAAGTAGTCATGTGGGTAGTCAAATCACATCTAAATTTTGTGAAAAATATATCTGTGCAATTTTCAAATTGATATTTTAAGCCAATTTTGTACAATGGCATTTTATATGCTTAAAATAGCAAATAATACCATTTATTGTACTTATAGGTTATTTTTTCTTTTTGCGTAGTCATGCGCAATTAAGTCATGCTCATAATTCTCTAGAATATAACATTTATTATCAGATAAAAGAAAAAAATTTTGCTCATTTTTCGCCTTTTTATATATAAGTGTTTATTTTTGGAAGAATGCTTGATTTTACATGAAATTCTTAATGGCGAAAATTAAAGTTATAGTTTATTATAAATCAAAATTTATTTGTCATACTTTTAAGTATTTTTAGATTGTGAACGAAGTGAAGAAGCTAGTGTTATTACAATGATGTTTATTTTTTTTTCTGTATACACTTTTTCGTATAGATCTACTTGTTCAAAGTCTCGATCAGTAACTTTTTGAAACCGGATTTGCCTTTAGTTGGTACTTTAGAGAGGTTATGATGATGATGATGATGATGATGATGAACACGATATCGAATTTGAAATGTAATATAATGGTTTGAATATTCGGGATTTATGTCTAATAATATAAAATGAACTTATTTCCATTTTCGGTAACCGCTAGAGTGCAGCATAAGTATAAAACAATTTGTGGTCCCAACAATAAAAGCACGGATATATTTTCTAATTGCCCAACCTCTTAATCTAAGTTCATGATCATGTATGCCCACGGATACAGTCTTAAAGGATTTTCTAGATCTAGAAAAATCTTCAAAGACCGTGCTCAGATTTATCAATAGAACAGTTGATTTTCAAGGCTAACGAAAAAATAAATCACCCAACAATAGCAAGTTTTTAATCTACAAACCTTGTTACAAAGGGACTGAGAAAGCAGCTGATTCTTTGGTATTCTATGGTATAATACGTGTAATCCGCTCCACGAAAAAGCGGTGAACGGCCGCCATCACTCCTCGGACCACACCCAGTCACTGAACAATGGTTCTCATTTTATCAGAGAATATATTAATAATTAAATATAGTTATTAAGCTTATTTGTGTTGTATTATTTTTTCATAATAAATAAATAATAAAAATTTACATACATACATGGTGTAAAATAAAAATTTAATTTTCCAAAAAAAAAAAAACATTTTTAAAACATTTGGAAGATAAAACATAGTAACGTTTAGCGGCAAAAAGTTTAAGAACCACTACATCGAAAAATTCTCTTTGGCATAACGGTCTGTCAGTTGCCACTTTTTATGGCGTGAACTATTTATAATAATGTTTTTCTCCATATTGTCTCCTAGCTTCTTAACTTGTCTTGATGTTACTCCGAAACTTAAATTTGTAACAGGAATTTATTTGATGGTAACCCCAAGTCCGCAACTGTTGTTTTAGTCACCATTACCAACGCGCCATTGATTTCGTGCAGTAACGATTCGTGATTTAAAATACCAGAAAGGTGCAACTGGGATCTAAATACAATACGCTTGGTGACCTAACCACCGAACTTGCATTCAATAATCGTTTCTTAGATTTCTTTGATAGGTATTAAAGGATATTTGAGAAGAATATTAATAAATTATTTAATATGCATGGGTTTCTTCAATTACTTTTTTTTTCAAATTATCTAAATTTGACATTAGGTGCTTATTTTTTTTATTTCACCATCTAAGACTATAACACATTTTAATGTGATTAGAAATGTATTTAAAAGGTACCTTTGATAAGCTTATATAAAATTATTCAAGCCAGAAGGTTAGATTTTTGATACACAACATTTGTTTTCAACACTTTTTTAAAGACAATTTGTTTGAAAGTAGATACCTACCTAATCTCTTTCAATTATTTCAATTATAAGTGTCATAACCATAAATATATACAACAAATGTACATGTACCTACCTATTTTGATTTAAAAAGTAGTAAATTGGATTTTTTAGACAAATATTTCTTTACAGAAAATATATTATTTTACATTCGGAGCGATGCAAAAAAGCTTGTGTTTTTCCAATGATTATTTTTTTATGTGTACCTACACATTTTCGAATAGAAATACTTGTTCAAAAGTTTCAACCAGCAACTTTTTGAAACCAGAGTTGTTTCTTCTAAATAGTTCTTTAAAGAGGTGATTTTTCGAATTTCTCAATTGTTTTCTCAAAATATGAAAAAAAACTACCCAAAAGATGACTCGGAAACTTTTTTAATTTAACTTAAGGTAAATTTAAAAATAGATAAACAATAATGTGTCAAATATTTTTAAGCAAGATAATTTCAAAAATGATGAAAAAAAACTTTGGACATTTCTTTCTAACTTAGTCATCATCTAAAATTTTTTAATTTTGATAAAATTTGTTTTTTCTTTTTCTTTATTTATTGAATAAAAAAAGATACATGTAAAGTGAAGTAAAATAAAGTAAAGTAAAGCAAAGATAAGTGAAGTATAAATAAAAAACTGGACATACTTTACACTATGAATGTTTTTTGCTCTTCAAGTGAGATACTCTTTGAGGGTGTTTTGAAAATGACGAATATTATTGATAATAATGTTCTTTACACTATTGAGATACTTTACTCAGAATCTCAGAATCGTATTATTGAATAAGTGATTTATCGTTTCCTTAAAATTGAACACAGCTACTCAGAATATCTGACCCGAAGAGCGAAGTACGTCCGAATTTCATGAAAAAACGTTTTGAGATATAAACATTTTCTTTGAAATCTAAAATATTATATAAACACCCTATATTTTTCAAAAAGCCGGACATACTTCGCGCCATTGACGTTCTTCGCTCCTTGGGTCAGATACTTTTGAAAGGTTTGCATAATTTTAAAGAAACGATAAATCATTTCTTCAATGCGAAGATTCTGAACAAAAGAAGTTAATAATAATAGTCGTTATTTTCAACACACTCACTTAGAGTATCTGATCCGAAGAGCAAACAATATCCATGGTGCGGAGTATGTACGGTTTTCTTGTCTATACTTTAATTTACTTTGTTTTACTTTACTTTACTTTTTTTTATCTAATAAATAAAGGAAAAATAATTTAATGACAAAAAAAAATGTTAGAAAAATGTCCAAAACGTTTTTTTTCACATTTTCAAAATTTTCTTGCGCCAAAATCTTTCTTATATTATTATTTTTATAGTTTGAATCAAAAAATGATGGTTTCCGAGACTTTTTTGTCAAATTTTGGGTAGTTTTTTTCAAAAAAAAAAAAAAAAATTGAAGAATTGAGAAATTCAAAAAATTACCTCTTTAAAGTACCAACTAGAGGCAAATATAATTTCAAAAAGTTACTGATCGAAAGTTTTGGACAAGTATATCTACACAAAAAAAATTTTCAGAAAAAAAAATAAACATCATTGTGTATAACATGAATAAATGCCACAATACTGTTAAAAAAATTTAATTTAAGCTAGAAAATGCATTTATAGCTACACATTACTAAAAATATAAAATAAAATTTATAAAAAGTAAGACTGAATCAAGGAAGTATTTAATAGGATTAAAAGAAAAAAAAATACAATAATTATTAACATCCATCTTTGTCATGATATGCCTCTGTATACTCGCTTATAATTACTAGCATGACCAAGCTGCGGTCTGTTAAGCGCAGGTGGTTCTTATTGGTTCTCTAAAAACCTGTTCTTGGTTATGTAACCTGTCCCAAATATAAACAACATAAACTGTGCTCTGTGGTTCAACAGTAAGTTTTTTTGTTAGACAAATGTGTGTGCTAATCTATTATAGATAACATGTTAAGCAAACATCCATATACGAAAGTGGAATTGGCCACTAAGTCACTAATATTTTTAAATATTCAAGATTCTGAACCACATTTCTTTAGACAATCTAAAACAAAACTGGAATCTATGAAATCATTAAGGTTTTATTCCTTAATTTGAAACGCTTAACAACGATTAAATGAACATTGTTATCATACATTAACATGTATAAATATCAATACAATTTTCACAAATTCATCAGGCCATCAAAATTGCAAGTGTTGATTAGTATTTATAGTTACGTATTTAGATTTAGTTTTATACATCACTTAAGTTAGTGCTAGCTCGGGTAGAAAGAAAATAAAAAGAAAATAATGAAGTTAACATTTATCTAAAAAAAAAAAAAAAATTATGAGAATTTTGAAATAAACCTGTATTTAATTTTTGTATTTTTAGTTACTGAATTCTGAAAATCAATGGTGGCCGCCAGTAAATACTGATCCTGTCGTCATACTTTACATGCTTATTACTTTATTTGTTGCTTATCCTGGGTTGTAAATAAAGATCATTGTTATTATAATTTTGTTATATTATTACTCAAACCCCAGAGTACAATTACATGAATAAAATTATCTTGCATAGGTTAGATCACTGGGTATATATTTAGATACATTATTATTCAAAAATAGACCAAGTAGAACAGCAGAGTATAACAAAATCTTTATTTTCTGATAGCAGCCACCAACTTTCAAAATACAATAATCAAAAAGTACCATAATTTTTTTATAATGTTTACCAATGCATTGCTACCTTTGGTTGGAGTTTAGTAAGTACAGTATTCTTTATGTATAAAAGTATAATAAACATTTTATAGGTTACTTTATTTATTTAAACAGTATAGCACAAGTGAAATACAAACATAAAATCTGTGTAAAAAAATGTAAGAAGCTAATCATAAATTCTCACTAAACCAACAAAATCACATAAATTTATTGAGTACATTAATAATAATGGTTGACTATAATATAATTTAGCATAATATTCACAAATAATGGATAAAACATTGAAATAGCTTTGATATAGTACAATATTAAAAATAACATTATTAAATGTTTTCAACTAAAAATTACATTCATAATAGGTAAAACACAGCAAATAGGGTATAATTTTTTCAATCTTTTTAGTCAAATAAATGCATAACTTCCAGCCTTACACTTTAAATATAAAAATCATAGACAAAATAAAATAATTAGGTGTAAGACAAGGTTAAAATACAAAAAAGCCAAACATACTTCGCATAATGGGTGTTCTTCGCACGATTCTGTTGACGGGTGTATTTAATTTTAAAGAAACGATAAATCATTTCTTCAATAAAATGATTCTGAACGAAAGAAGTTAATAATATAAAAAATAAATGAGAAAAAAAATAATCGAAAAATGTGCAAAATTTTTTTTTCACATTTTCAAAATTTTCTTGCGTCAAAATCTTTCTTATATTATTTTCTATCTATGTTTAAATTTTCATATAGTTCAAATCAAAAAATTATGGTTTCCGTTTCGTTTTTGTCAATTTTTGAGTAGTTTTTTCCAAAAAAAAAAAATTGAAGAATTGAGAAATTCAAAAAATGACCTCTTTATAGTACAATTTAGAGGCGAATCCAGTTTCAAAAAGTTATTGATCGAAACTTTTGGACAAGTATTTCCATATGAAAAGTTGAACACAGAAAAAAAAAAATTAAAAAAAAAACATCATTGTAAAAATACTAACTTTTTCATTTCGTTCAGAATCTAAAAGTATTTAATACATAAAAACACATTATAATTCATAAATAAACAAAACTAATAATTTATTTTACTTAAATACTATTAACAAATAAACAAAACAACAAACTAAATTCTAAACTTAAAGAAGATTATTTTAAGTTATTATCAAAAAATAATACTATTTGACATTACAAACATAAAGAAAGCTAACAATTGTTTCAAACATAAATATAATTAGACTGGAAAATATAACAAACAATAAATAAAAATTGTTATAACAGTAACATCCATAGATGTGTCATGCATTCAATTGGACAAGTAAAAATCAATTGATATATTATATTATTTAACTATAATATTAATTTCCATTAAATATACTTAATTATAGTAAAGAACACAAACATGGGGATAATAATATCATAAATTTATTCATTTTTTGTAAGTATAGTACTTCATAAATATAAATGCTATTGTTATCAATGATAAGTAGATACTAACTACAACCAATATATCAATCTAGTACTTAATATTGTACAGTTATAATTGATAATATTGGATGTAAATTATAATGTAATTAATTTGTCAAATAAAAAACATTAATTTGCATTAAATTAGAACAATATCACAGGAACAATTATTACGCTGTATAATGTTTTTAAACATGGTCAATTACTCCTTTACTCTACTCTGGTCTAATAAGACAACTGGATAATCATTTCTTAAACATGGTACATCTAAAGGTACATCACCCTGTGAACAATATAAGAACAATAATTAATAATAATAATAATAATAATAGTAAAAAAAATTCTTAATTTATATAAAATGTCACAAAAATTAATTTATAAAAACAAAAATCATATTTTATTCTTTAATTATTATATTCCTTAAATTTAAATGAAGATAACTGTAAAGCACATTAAATAACAACTTATTTTATTCATGATTAATATAGAATATTTTTCTTCAATTTTATACAAGTACACACACAAATGGTTAATAAATCTTTAATATACAGAGGGACACATAAGATTAAAAAAAAGAAGTACTTCACCCTATGGGTATTCTTCGCACCTCGGGTGGGATACTCTTGGCAGATGGGTTGAATTTTAATAAAAGATAAATTGTTTCTTTCATAAAACGATTCTGAGCAGAGCTTCAGTTAATATAAAATAATAGAAATTGTCAATATGTTCAACAATTTTTATTTAATAACAGAATAATCTATTACTCGTGTGAATGATCAAGTTTAAAATAAGTTACATAATAATAAGTACTCAAATCATTAAATGGTTAAAATTCTTCCATAATAACAAAATTAATTAATTTTTGTGTGATTTTACATATTAGCCTAATATATACGTATTGAACTTAAATGTTGAACTAATAATTATTTTATTACATACAAAATTTATGAAAGACAAATATAGATTTCTCATATAGTCCCTCACAGTTAATGAATATTCTATAAATAATTTTAAATTACAATAAAATATAAACATCATAATAAAATAATAAAGCGACTCTAATTAACATTATTTCACTATAGTATAATTAGTACTAACGTTTACCATGTCGCTTTTGGCTAGTTATGGTTGAAGTACAAAAAGTTAGTTAATCAGATAAGGTTTGAACCTGGTACTGATGCATCCAGTCTGTGTTTAGACTAAATTAAAAGAACAGAGTTGAAAACTGTTGAAGTAGAAGATATATAATATAACAATTTTCAAAATTGAATGATCAGAAAACTATTGATGAGCGTAGATTTTAGTTTTCAGCATGGTACTTAGCGCTGGAAAATGTATAAGATGGCAAAAAAAACAAACAAACATTTTTGGATGCTCGTAAACTAAAAATATATCATAATATTTATCTGTATTTTCTCAAAATTTTTTTCAATCATACCATTGTTAAATGTTTAATTAATCGTTCATAAAAATGTTATAGAACGAAACCTAGATACAATGTTTCATAAAGATCGATTGAATCAATTATCTTTTATATACATTTAAGTATGTAATTTTAAGTAAAATCAACAAATTCCGTCAAATTGTTAATTTAAAACGAATATAAAGAAAAAGTTAACTCATGACAGTTACTTTTAGGTTAATTAGACATGTAATTGAATCTAATTTGAAATGTAATTGAAAATGCAAAAAAGACATATGTCCATAATTTTCATAAAATGTCATTTTTACAGGTTATTGTTAAGGTTTGATAAATACTTCGCTCTGTGCAAAACAAACACATGTTCAGTTTACAAGTACACTATAAAATAATCATAATATACAAAAACGGCACATGTCCTAGATAATATGTGACCTTTTTGTCCAGAACAGTTCTCATCAAAATTGTTAAAAAAAAGTTTTGGAATTCATAATTAAAACAAAAATAATTTATTTTGTTATATTAATCATGAAGCAACATCCAAAAAAAACTCATAATGAAGTTAATAGCATCATAATCGATTACTACAATTGGTTTCCAGAATTTTATATAAAAAATACATAAGTAGAAAAAATCACTGAAACATCACACAATAAAAAAAAAAAATTATTTTCCGAGTACCATTATTTTGAATGTATGTCTGATCGGCATGGAATAATTTCATACCATTTCAACTTAAGAAAATTGAACATAATACCAATGAATATATCAAAGTACCCAGTATACATTTTCAAGTCTAATTATCAAGATCAAAATTTTTTATGAAATAAACTAAAAAAAAAAAAAGAGAAAAATTCTAATTTTTTCAAAATGGTATATCTACTTAACTCCAAATTGTTCAAATGTTTTTGAAATTTTTATTAAGTGTTCTCGAAATCATTTTTAGTAATTAGTGAGAGTTTCAAGATTCTAATTACATAATTTTTTAATTTATGTTAAAAAAACACATTTTAATTTTATGAATATTTTGATAATAGCATACTTCATCAATTTTTCGATACATTTTTCTCTATTTGAAAAAATAATTGTGAAATTTGAAAAATAACCTTTATGAAGTACGATCTGGGCGTGATTTCGGTTCTTTAAAGTTTTTTAATTGAAACTTTTGGTTAAGTGTTTAAAAACAACAGTGTTTACAGAAAGAGAAAAAAATAATAAACATAAATGTAAAATCATAAGCTTCTTCGCTACACTCAGAATCTAAAAAAAGAAATGAAGAAGACCCTAACAAAATATGTAAAATAATTGTTAATATATCATGCCATATGAAAACTACTTTATTGTCCCAGGTAAAAAGAGCTTGAGTAAATTTAATCAACTTTTCAAGACTGTGATTTGAAAGTTTGAAAATTTCTACACGTTACACTATTTTAATATTGAATATTATAGAAATCATAAATGTTTATCAATCATATTTTAAATACATTGATAACAAAATTTCTGAATTTGTAATTATTTAAAGAAATTTATTAACTGTAATCATATCATTTGGATTCACTTTTTTTGACTTCAGTCTTTTTTTTATGACACATGCCTTTTTGATCAAAACAATTATGACTTATGTGATTATGATCATACTTTAAATTTTAGAAATTTTAATTTACAATATAAAAAATGAGCTCGCTATAATCTCAGGCAGATATTACAAAATTAATACTTAAAATGAAATAAAATTGCTAAATAGTACACATTGATATTATTTTGTATTAACTATTATGTAGTTGGTAATGAATTATATCATTGTTTTATTACATAGAAATGTATTTGAAACAAAAATTAGAATTATTATTGTTTTTCTTTTTTATATTATAACTAATCAAGAGTGAGATGAAGCAAAGAAGATAATTACATTATTTATAAAATGAATAGGAAGATACGAAAAATTATTTAAAAATTTAAGTAAATAAATAAATTAAAAATTCCATCTGTACCATTTATTTTAAATATCTAGCTGTTCAAGTTACAGAATCTTTTATGAATTTGTCATTTCAATCAGTTGAATAGTTATTTTTTAGATTCTGAATGAAGTGAAAAAGCTAGTGTTTTTACAATGATGTTTATTATTTTTTTTTTCTGTGTACAACTTTTTGTATAGAAATACTTGTCCAAAAGTTTCGATCAATAACTTTTTGAAACCCGATTCGCCTCTAGATTGTACTTTAAAGGTCATATTTTGAATTTCTCAATTCTTCAATGTTTTTTTTGGAAAAAACTACCCAACATTTGACAAAAACGACTAGAAAACCATCATTTTTTGATCAGAATTTTATAAAAATTTAAACGGAGCTAAGTAAATTCCGTCCCCGGTGAGAATGTGTTAATTCCGTCCGTGTAAATTGCGTCCGATAGTTTTTATCAGTGCAGTTAATTGCGTCTCGGCTGTTTTTATCGGTATTATAAATTTCGTCCCTACGATAATAACTAATAAGTTATTATCAACTTGATTATATGATTTAGGAGTGCACAGTCACAACTTAAAGTACAGACGACTTTAGTCGTTAGTCTTATTTTTATCGTTAGTCGGATAATATACGTTCTAAATGGAGTTTATTTTAAGTGAGAAGAACAAACGCTTAATTGTTTATCAAAGTTTTAAATTCAGA
>JAIPRM010011160.1:0-13131 GCA_025469315.1 Stegophylla sp. TES_Ste_2020
GTAGATAAAAAATCACATAAGAAAGATTTTGGCGCAAGAAAATTTTGAAAATGTGAAAAAAAAATTTTGGACATTTTTCTAACATTTTTTTTTCTCATTTATTTTTTATATTATTAACTTCCCTTGTTCAGAATCGTTTAATTGAAGAAATGATTTATCGTTTCTTTAAAATGCAATACACCCGACAAGAGAATCTCACCCGTCGTGCGAAGAACACCCATCGTGCGAAGTATGTCCGGTTTTTTTTTTCAATTGCTTTTAGTATTTTTTAAATTCAACCCATTTTATTAAAAAAAAATATCGGCATTATATTTAAAATAATAATTACTGACTCTGCAATTAATTTATTCTGTATAAGATTTCTGTCCACATAATATACGTGATGTGTGCATAAATTTTATCAAATTTTGTTCTATTAGGTACAGGGGCGGATTTACTCCTAGGAAACCAAGGCACGTGCCTAGGGCGCAACATCATTTGGGGGGCGCTGAAAATTTTTAGTATTTCATATACTACATTATAATAATTTAATTATAAGAATAATAAAAAGAAAAATACGTGAATAAAAATAAGAATTTTATGTTTTTAAAGTATTTAAATATAATGATTGATAATAATATATCAATATATTTTAGATAATATTAACGAACACACATAGAATTCACTTTTTAACACATCTGTGTGCACTCTGTTAATTTTAAACAATCTTATTATAATCTCTATGTAAACGACCATTTTTTTCAATTCCTACATTCTATTCCGTATTTAAATCTTTTTATTTTCATTAAATTTATTTTCTTAACCTGATAATAGTTTTTTTTTAAATCGAAACCGATCGTTAGTGAAAAAATTATAATACTCCAGGTTAAATTTATTTTATATTTTTATATAATTTTATATACCTAGTGTAATAGGTAACGGTACATAATTTTTTATTAATTTTTATATACCTATATATAATAGGTTTTTTATTTTATTATTGAGTATTAACCTTTAAATATTTTATTTTGTTTTGTTATTGATTAAAATAATTATTGAAAAACATGAAATATTTACCAAATATTAAAAATTTTCACGCGTATACTTCATAAATATCTGAAAAACATTTGACCGATTCTGATGTAAGTATAGATCTTTAAAAATATTGGACATTTTTCATTTTTTGTCAATTTTTATTTGATAAAAATTTTATCTCTTCATATTAAGATCGGAACATTTTATTCAAACATATTTATAACACCCGTCGTGCGGAGTACACCCATCGTGCGAAGTATGTCCGGCTTTTTTTCTTTTTTCACTGAGGGTATTTTTCTGTTACGAGACGCCACTGTTGTAATGCCTAGGGGCGGAAAAATGCTAAGTCCGTCCCTGATTGGGTACAAAATTGCTAACCAAATCGTAGACTGACATTTTATCATATCCGTAAGCGGGACGAAGACATTTTCACCTTACTTCAGATCTTAACGTACAACTTTTTTCTTTTAGCTGTGGAGTAAAATGTGAAATAAAGGTTATATATTGTATATAATGGTTATATAATGTATATAATTACAATAAATCAATATTTTATACGATTCATTGAATTTTAATGTTCTATTATAATTTTAAGTTATTAACTTCTTGATGCCCCCCCTCCCAAGTATACCAGCTAATATTTGATAATAAGCCAAAAGCGAAAATTTATAATTTGCACAGCATTAATACTTATTAATTGAGACATAAATAACAATGATTACTAAATAATTTATAACTACATTACTGTATAGAACTTAGCTTAGGACGAACTAAAATAATAAATAAGGAGTCTCATTGAATTTCACTCAGTGGTTCGCTATTTTTATCTATTAATATAAATTTTTCTCTAGAGTATATAAATAAATTGAATAATTGAATAGTGAAGTACAAAAAAAAAAAAAAAAAAAAAAAATAGTAACATTTAACAAAGTATCCCCTCCCATAACCGACGTTAGATTCGTGTCTATTTTTATCCTCTCGGGAAAAATGAAATTTTGATTTGTGTGCGCGAGGTTACGAAGCCATTTCTCAGTATTTCATGATAGGTAATTTCGGTGTTGTACCCACATCGTTATTTCATATTATTATTAAATCCTTTAATTTCCTAAACCGCAGTAAATCAATTTGCCCGCTCCGAAATACTAATAAGATCACACATTACCTCGTACATAATATATGTCCCGTATTATAAATTACGTATTATGAATCATTATGAATCAACTATTCTTTAATACCAGTCGAACGTGTCGAATACCGCAGGCACTCGAGGGATTTATTGGTTTTCCATACGTGCGGTCGTACTATGCGTTTACATGTCCATGACGGGTTGTACACGAATTTACGAGGAGCGTGTAAAGAAAGAGTGGATTTGCGTGTATCGCACTGTCAAGAGTACCTGTATACTTTTTTTTTTCGGGGTAGGACCGTGTAAGTTTTAATAAAACTCAAACGTTTTTAACGCTAAATATCTAAAATTGATTTTATGGCTGTAATTATTTCGGTATTTCCAGAACATTTGTCAGTGCTTTTTCCGTTTTTTCATTCTTTCAAGGATCAAAACTTCATAAGACTTTCCATTATTCGTCCATTAAAAATTTTATCAGACCAAAATATTTGCCTTGTAATTCTCTATCTATATACCAATTATTTTTAATATGCGTTTAAATGTATAATTTTATGTAAAACTAATGAATTCTGTCAAAGTACTAAGCTTACAACAGTTATAAAAAATAGTCGACTTACGATTTTCGAGACTTTTTTAGGACCGTTGGTTATACATATAAATATGTTTGTATTGTATTAAATTTTCAGCTCTTATTATCCATACATTAAAATTGTATGAATTAAAAACTAACAAAAAGCCTAAAAAATTCGTGTTATACCGTTTTTTGTCAATTTTTGGGTAGTCTAGGCTTGCGCTTAGAAAAAGTATTAAGAATTTGGAAAAATCAACTTCTAAAACTACCATCTTAACAACATTTCCGATCTATAGAGTTACTGATCGAAACTTTTGGACATACGGGATCACACAGTCTTACTCCGACACACTACTACCAATAAAAGGAAAAACGTTGATATTTATTTATTTAAAACAGATTCTCGTCCCCTCTGAAGATTGTTTTCGATAAAAAAAAAAAAAAATAATATGTACATGTTATTAGAGTATTCCTGCGCGGTATAGGTACTACTCATCAAAACATGTAAAATAGTCTATAGTTGTGAATACGAGCCCGGTCCTCAAATCGTGTATGTAGAGATCAAAACAGATTATGACGACTTTTCACGCTGTCTGAATAGAAAATGGAATCTATTTAGGGTTTTCGACGGTGTCAAGTTCAAAGACTCAAAACTATGACGTAGTCGTATGATGGCGTAAGTGTGACATTGACTTGCACATTTCGACATACCTATTATTAACACAACAACAATAATAATCAAATTACAATGAACGGGTTAGAATGAGAAAATAAAAATTCAAAATAACTGTATTAGTATATACGCGTACCCACGCCGAGCATCTGTTCTTATTTACATACGTGAACGAAGATGGATAACTAGGATCATAGCATTTTGTTATGCGTGTTAAAGTGTGCTTGTATATAGTAAGTGAAGCTTAAATTTTAATGCTTATTCTATTAGAATATTAACACTTAAGACGTTTTGATTATTTATTCTGAAACCACAAATGTCGTGACCCTTTCACCGTTTTCCCATATATTGTGGTGATTTCTGGTGTTTAAAAATTACGGAATCGATATTAATCGTAATGGTTTAAACACACATTATCAGGCCCTAAACACCTAAAAAATTTCATAAACGACTTAAAAAATACTAGAAATACTAACAAAACACACAAAAGAAAATCTAAGAATTAATTAAAGACCAAAAAACCATTAAAAAACGCCTTTAATACTGTTAAAATTGCTAACATTTGTTTTTTAAATTGATAATTTAAGTTTATGAACTTACGTATCAAACTCTGGATGAAACTTTAAAACAGTTTTAATATTATTACAGAGTTATAAATATTGAAGTTGATCCAAAAGTTTTAAACGAAAAAATATATCAAATTCTATACACTTATCTCCTAGGAAATAAAAAGCATTTTAAAATAACTTAGTTTAAAATTTCAAAAATTTCGAAACGGAAATTTTTTTAAAATAAATTAGTATTTTACACGAATAGTTATACAGATCCTTAAATCTGATTTTTGATTCAATTATATGAGATATATATTTTCGGTCAGTGTTTTTCAACCAACTTTAAGCCTATCGTAGTAGTATCGTAAACAATTGATTTTAAATCTTGAAAACGATTAAAAATTCATAATTTTTATTTATTTTTTTTTTTTTTTGTAGTCAAATTCTATGACACTTACACATAACAATACATAATAAAACAGCTAGTTGTTTGGTCACCTATATCATATTTTCTATTGTAAATATGTTAGTATTCAGTACAACTAAAGTGTATGTAATCAGTAATGCCATCACCGTCATCATCAAATATGTATTTAATATTTTTCAAATCAAGTGTTTTTAAATTGTTAAGGTTGATTCTTTATTTTCACTACGTCAGTTATGTAATAATGTGTAGGCAAGACGTGCAGAAGGTATATGCCTTAACTCGTTTTTTTATTAAATTAAAAGTACGTATGAAATATTTCAATTCCGTTACGCAATCTTTGGATCTTTTACTTGTGCACCACTATATAGCTACGTCAGTTATGCATAAAAATACACATGTCAATATTATTATTCTGTTGAAAAATCTACAAAAGAAGTAATCCATAAATTTTAAAAAGTCTGCAAAGTGGACGCTGTACTTAGGTTTTCGAATGTTGACATTTAACCACACATTTGAGTTTCATGTAAGTAATTGGTATTAAGAATTAACTATTTTAGGTACTATTACGATTCATGATTTAGGTAACAATTTTCAAATCGTATAGATGAAAACAAGTCGATTATACAGTTAAACGTAAATGGTATATTATATAACTTAAAATACGGTCCTCGGGAGGAAGACTCGAAATTACGACGCATTATACTAATCCATCAGAAATGTCTGCGCACGCGCACACACACACACACGTTCGATTTTGAATAATCACTGGCTCTTGTTCACCGTAATAAACATTTCTAAATCTACGTTAGACGTGATACGTTTCGTAAAATCACTGTTTGAATCCCGAAACGATTATCATCCGAAGGTTAGGCGTAATAAAGTCATTTAATTAATGTTTATTTGACGTTTAAAGGTCATAAAGTATAATAATGTTATACGTTATACGGTCGTAATTCATTTTCGTTCTTCATCCAAACAGACAGAGGTGTATTTTTCCGAATAAAAATCGTTAAATATTATTAGCATAACATGCGTGAGTCCCGAACGCGAGCCTACGCTAGTATAAACGTCAGGCTATTAAAAATAATCCAAACTATTTAGTATGATGAGACAGAGGGGGGAGGGAGAGAAAATAAATATCATAACGACTGTTACACCCACAGTGGCTGTTGGGCGAGAATTCGCGAAGAAATTACTGGCGGAAACTGGGAACAATGTAGTTTAATTATTAATAATATTTATAATCTATACCAATTCGCAGCTATAAAACGTCCCTATAATAATATTATATACGTATACAGGTGGTCGTTCGATCCGCGTATAATAGTCTGTGTTAATTAATACGCAAATTACAAGACTTTAATGAAATAAAAACAGTTTGTTACGTGTTACGCGTACGTAGTATAATACTAATCATACGTTCTGCACGGCAAAACGAATAATAAATTAAAAACGTACGGAAACGTATAATTTCACGTGTATCCGCGTTTGAGTTACGACCGACCGACCGCGTTGAGTTACGACCTATTCGGACCATAATCAATCCGTTTCATAAACGTACGAAATATTTTTATACCGCACATAACAGACTATACGAACAGCAAGCTGCCCTACGAATAATATTGATTTTATTAGAGTATTTATTATTATAGTATTTTTTTTTTTTTTTTTTTTGGAATGGGATTTAATAGATTAAAAACAAAACTCGTTCCCGACACAGCATCATTTAGGTATACACAACGTGATACAACTAAATTAATTATTGTCCGTTATAAATTAGGTCATTATATTTTACGATCAAATGTTTCCTTTGAAAACTTTTTGTTTCGCGTACCTACTGTTTAAAATAATGAATTTGAAACGCGCTGTTGAATATTAAATACTATTAGTATAATATTAAAATAATTATAATATTCTATTATGCCGTTTTTTTTTTATATTACATTATCTGGCCAATGCCTCCAGTGCTCAATTTAGTACGTAGGTATATATGTATAATATAATAAATACATGGTGCTATGAATAATAAAACTTCATGATGCTTCGGTACCAAATAGTCTTAAAACCTTCATCTGAGGTCGGTTTTAGAGACTGTATTGTTTATTATTATTACTTTTGCTACTGTTACGTAATAGAAATTACCATTCCCGTAATTAGAGGTTTTGATGACGAGCAATGGAATGATAAAAGTTAAAATATGGGATAAGTGGGTTATAATAATACCAATTTCAAAATTCTTTTAGTTTTAAACCAAATTGATTATGTTGGATAACAAAATATCGTTAAATAATATATTGTATACATTATAGTGGTGAGTTTTGGGTACTAATGGGGGGGATTCATCTATTTCATCGGGAGTTTCCCGAGTGCGTCCCGTTTTTAATTTTTACCTTTTTCATAGCCCGAGTGCGTCCGAGGTTTTATCGACTACTTTAACTGAACAGCCCGATCGCGTCCGCGCAATATAAATATAAATACGATAGTATATAATATAATCGTATAAAGATACAATAATATTCAGTGTCGACTTGGTATATTACGTAAGACTACGAAAATCGCATTGTTTCTGAAGCGAAATTTCCAATTTCTATGTGGGCAGAAATGACAAGTAGTTCTGAAAGGACAACAAACGCCTGTGAAAGTTTCCATTCCAAGTTCAATTCGTTTTTTTTATAATTACCATCCAGATATTTATACATTTTTAGAAATATTAAAAAAAATTCAAAATGGACACTAAAATTGCAATCCAAGCAGTCATAAAAACAACTAGGTACGAAGAAAAAAAGAACAACTAATAACAAATTTGCATTGATCGAAGAAAATATATTTTATAAATAGAATAACCAAATTTCAAGGATTGATTTTGTAAAAATTATGGCTTTCAAACATCAACCTCAAAATAAAAATTAACAATGTAATTTATAAGTCAAATAAACTAGACAATGTAATTTTAATATAAATATTGAATAAATTGAAAAAACATTTTTGGGGGTGTAAGCCAGTTCACCTCCTTGTGGTGCACCCTGGGTAACTCTAAATGAACTGTGGGACGCATTCGGGCTATGTAAAAAAAAAATCAAATTATTTCTCGGGACGCACTCGGGCTATACCTTTTTGTGGACGCGCTTACAACATTAAAAAATGTACTTTTTGGGACGCATTCGGGATATCCCCCTTTTTGACACGTATATCCCTACACAAAAGAATGTTCGCAGAAAAAAAAAAAAAAAAATAAGCGAATCAACATCATTGTAAAAACACTGGCTTATTCTTTTCGTTCAAAATCCAAAATTTATTCGTATAAAAATACAAAAAAAAAAAAAAGATTATTTAAAATATGTTATATACAGAGATCTTACACTAAAGTTATTACTTTTAAGTAACTATATATATACCACCGAAATGGTAGACACTAATGAAAATAGTTTGCCGAGCAGACGAGCTTATAGTATGTTATTATTATTATTATTATTATTATTATTGTTATTAAATTTATGGCGGTGAAAAATTGAATCCACGAGCGTACACATAAAACAAAACGACGTTTGTTTTATACTACTCGCGTACAACTCGTAGACTGAAACTCGATACGTATAATAATAATATATAAAAATAAAAACCCATTAGTCGATGCGTCTCGTCTGTTTGTTGGTAATTCATTACGGTATACTGATGTATTATATGCGCCGTCGATAGTAAAATATTATATATTATAAGCTAAATAATATTGAATCGAGTTATATATGAGCTCACCGACTTTGCGGTTTAAACCAATACCACGGTGTTGTGCCTATGGAGCGTACGTTAAAAGCCGTAAAACCAGCACAATACGGAATTATACGTGTACGTATAATATATTGCGCATCGACTGAAACGTATCGCGTTCGGTTTTACTGACGGATCGAGACGTGCCGAGTGTAAACTCGTGTGCAATTAAATGATTCCAGATTTAGTGGGACAAATTAGAAATCGTAAAATTTTGATGTACTTGCATGTACTGCGCAGAGACAATGTGAACATCTCTTGATTTCCGAATTCTTTGGCAGATCCACTCTACAATCTCCTCGTGCGCGGTCCCATTGGAAATAATTTCGTTTGTAGTCGAATTCATATTTGCCTAATTGCACTGGTAGGTATTTCCCGAGAAAATAGTGAAGAGATGGGATTTTGTCTTTTATAAATTAGCGCATACGTTTGCAGAAATAAAAAAAGTGTGTACTTCGCACGTCGAGCGGGATTCTCTTGACGGGTGTATTGAAAATTTAAAAGAAACGATGATAAATCATCGATTCTGAGCGAAGGAAGTTAATAATATAAGAAAAAAAAAAAAAAAAAAATGCGAAAAATCCGAGCCACAAAACATTAAATAGTAGGTATTTAGTATAATAACCGAAAATATTGAATTTTCAAAATAGAATAAAACGGTTAGAAGAAAACTATTGTTGCACGTGAATTTTAATTCATACGATCGTATTCAGCGTCGAAAAATACATAAGATGCAATAAAATATCATCAACTTCCAGCAATCACATATCTAATAGATATCTATACTAATATCTGTTTGTATTTTCTTCGATTTTTTTCCAATCGAACCCTTGTAAAATGTTTTATTATTCGTCCGTAAGAAAGTTTATTGCACCAAAATATTCGCAATGAAATTCTCTATCTAGACACCAAATTTCAAAACAATCGGTTGAGCCAATTTTCTTATATGTACATTAAAGTGCGTAATTTCAGGTAATTTCGTCGAAATTCTAACTTCAAACGGGTATATATATATATAAAAAAAAAAGTTGACTAACGATTTTTGAGATTTTTTCAGATCAATTGGACATATATGTCAGTTAGATCATATTAAATTTTCAAGTCTTAATATCGAAAATCGAAAATTTTATTACATAAAAACTAACAAAAAATAAGAAATTTCCGAAATTTTCAAAATGCCAAAACTTAACTCAAAACTGATCAAACATTTTTGAAATTTTTTCGTAACTATTTTTGGTGGTTGGTGAAAATTTCAAGTGTCCAGCTGCGTTATTTTAGAAGTTATGTCAAAAAGTAATTTTCAGTTTTACGGAAATTACGGTAATTGCGTATTTTGCCGTTTTTTCTCAATTTTTCGACAGTTTTTCCCCGTTTTTGGAAAAAGTATTGAGAAATTCGAAAAATGACCTCTTCAAAGTACCATCTGAGTACGATTGCGGTTCTATAGAGATATTGATCGAAACTTTTGGACAAGCATTTCTATACGAAAAAGTGTTCACAGAAAGAGAAAAAAAAAAATAAACATCATTGTAAAATCATATAAGCTTCCTCACTTCGTTCGGAATCTAAAAAGAAGGGGAAAAAAGGGGCTAACTCTGGCATACGAGTTTAATAATATCCGTTCGATAATATAATATATTAAGACCTTTCCGGGTCATTGACGTAAATGGCGGTGTTTTTCCAAAACGGAACAGAAGTAATTCACCGAATTGAAAAGAATGGAAAAAAATCACAGCAATAGCGAACAAATTCGTTTTACTCGTGTCAACTGATATGAGATTCTTCTCTGTGAACCGATCCGACCGTTTATTAAAAACAATCCATACCAACTACTGGTCTGCGACCCTAAACAAAAACGTGTGGTTGCAAAAATTTAATTTGTCCATTTAAAATTTAGTATTTGTTTCCGTTTTTCATATATAAAATAAATATGTGATAATGATTTTTTTTTTTTCCTTTTTTTCAAAAAGATTACATTGAAACAATATATTCATTTGGTATTTTAGTAAGTACGTTCTTAACTACAATACTACTTGAACGTGTTTGAACAGTGCTAGTAATTTATTAAAATCCCCGTTACGTTGTTCGTTGTGAAACGAATATTTCAATCTGTTTATTAACTAAAATATTTTGCCTCTGCCAGTATATTATAATTAGAGACCCTGATGAGACAATCCGTAAGTAGATGATTATGAAAAACGATATTTATGATCTAGTGATAAACGTCAAGAATATTAATTGTGATTATGTGAAACACATTGAGAAAAATATTAAGTTTAACAATTTGATGTAGAAGTTAAAAAATAAATCACTTATAATATCTAATGTTGAAGTGATTAAAAAATGATAACTCCTGATTATATTATCTCTAAAACTATATTCGTCATAATTGCATTTTATGTTTTGTGACAAAAGAAGTATAAAATGACAAACGTTAACGTAACAACGAGCAATAATAATAAAAAAGGGTTTTCTAAATAATTAAAATTTTTCTCGTTTGAAGTGACAACATAAAACTTTGAAACTTTGCAACAATAAATTTCATTTTATGCTCGCTTTAGGTTCTTAGTAATCTCAAACAAACGTCCTTTTCACACGTCGTGTTAAATTTCCAATGTTTTGATTGGCTGCACGCCAATCCTACATTTGTGGTTCTAATTAATATACCAGGTTACCAGACGTGTTACCGGAAAATCGAAAAATATTCAACTTCGACGAACGTGTGGTAGCTGTGGTATGATAATATTGTCAACAGACTGTGCTCAATTTTTAAATCGATAATAATTACATATTATTATAATTATAAATTAAAATAATAAAATACTTATACACATATTATATTTATGAATTTTAAAATGTCATTATTTTTCTAGTTATTTAAAAGTATTTTAGTGTCTGTAAAAAAAATATATTAAAATGGCTTCATTTATTCAAATAGGTATATATATATATATATATATTATTTTAAATAATTAAATGTAAGAAGGTAGTCTCGAACAAATTGAAATATTCAAATAGGTATTTGGTAATTTTCTGATTTTTAATCAATTATCTGATTGTGGCAGATAAAATTTCTCCAATTGAAAAACAGTCTGGTCTAGTACGTGACCTTACCAGTTTAGGCCCAATCAATGTTAATAATTCTTCGAAACAAGTGGAATCCATCGTCATATAATTAATGAAATAAAGGGATGAATTGCATAACTGATGTTCTTTTTGAAGAATATTATTATACTGTGCATATATTGGCCTTTCTCGGATGTTTGGTCTTTTTTTTTTTTTTTGCTATGTATGCATATAATTATTTATACTTTGAAAAAAGCTGATTATGCTATGTTCTATTTATAATAATTATTACATACTAAAACCAGATAAATACAAATTCTTCAGAGAACACAATTTTTCTTCTGCATAGTAATATTATAGTAATCAGTCTCGTGTTTAAATTTTCTTTTCATATTTCGATATTAAGATCACAAACACATCTATTTATAATTAATTTTGTTATCACCTAAAAAGATATTTACAGAAAAAAAAAAAAAAAAATTAACATTTACAATTAAATGAAAATATATACTTAGGTACTATGATAGTTGGCAATATTGACAGTAAATTTTCTAAAAAAACCAAAATTATAATATAGTCCTTGATGATATTTCATTATATCTATACACCTTGAAAAGTTTATAATATGTCACGTGGTCTTTGACTATATACCGCGGTATATAACGTGCGCGGAAACCACGTTCCACACACTATAAGACAATTATTATGAGTTTACGTACCGCAGTCCGCGGGTGCGCGGCGAGTGTCTTAAACGCAATAACATCGTCCGTGTACACAGCATAATAATATAACGTCCTAATCGCGTACAAACGTTATTATCGCCAAAGTAATAACATTGTAATAATCGCGGATCATTCTCCGAGCACAACTACGGTGCGACTACGTGATATTGCGGTTTTCACGCGGCCAAAGACGCTGTATAATAATATAATACTACGAATTTCACGAAGGCAAAAGACAATGTCATTTTACGCGGTAGTAGCTTTTCTTTGTTTTTGACAAAACTGTCGAAAATTTCGAAAATTTCGACTCACTATTCGCCATTAATCATATGAAATAACGCAAAAAAGGAAAATTATATTCGCAGCTCGGGTGAGTGCTAAAAGCGAGAGAAAAAAATAAATTCAACATTATATTATATATATATATATATATTTTACACGTTTTACTCAATGTGACAGTAAATTACATTGTAAGGACATTATTATACCTATTTTGAATTTATTAATAAGTTATTAATTTCGAAAAAAAAAAAAAAAATAATAATAATATCATACAATAACCTCGTCGTCGCCTAGGAACCCATAGCGAATGTATAATAATTATTTACACCGAATCGACAAAGTGTGACTTTTCGACGTTTTCAATATTCCGTTATTACCCAGTGAAAAACATTTTTCTCCTTCTGTCAAAAAACACTACTTACAAACTCGCTATGAAGCCCGTTATATCGATGTTTTGCGTTTTGCTAAGTCTAACAGTTAAACTATCTATTTCCGACGATAACACACGAACTCGCGAGGAAATAGACGTCATGAAAAACGAAAACAGCGGTTGCTCTGAAAAAAGAAGCGATTCTTTTCTTTTTGAAAAAAGAACGGCTGACGACAAAATTCACAACCACGGTACGCATAAAAAAAAGCCGGACATACTTCGCACGACGGGTGGTATTCTCTTGACGGGCGTATTCAATTTCAAAGAAACGATAAATCATTTCTTCAGTAAAACGATTCCGAACGAAAGAAGTTAATAATATAAGAAGAAAAAAATGTCCAAAATTTTTTTTCGCATTTTCAAAATTTTCTTGCGCAAAAATCTTTTTTATAGGATTTTCTATCTATGTTTAAATTTTCATAAAATTCGGATCAAAAAATAATGGTTTCCGAGTCGTTTTTGTCAAATTTTGGGTAGTTTTTTCCAAAAAAAAAATTGAAGAAT
>JAIPRM010011161.1:0-13131 GCA_025469315.1 Stegophylla sp. TES_Ste_2020
GATATTGATATAAACGCGTATTTGTTTTATTTTTTATTTATTTATTTATTTATTTTTTTTTTTTGGGGGGGGGGGGGTTTCGAAGCGGTTTGAACGTCGACGAAATCAAAATCCGAACACTGATCAAATAACGGAATATCGTTTGATTAACCGTGTACACCGCGTGTACAGACGAGTAGAGTCCGTCGTGTTTGCGTATTTAAATCTGAGCAAACAGCTGGCGCACAATCAGTGCTCGTCTTTGCCATATGCACCACGCCAAGTATAGGTTACATTCTATATATATATATATATATGTATATATATAATACGGTCTACACACAGAAGCGTATAGTTATGGATGGGAGGGGGGATTTTCGATTTTAAAAATATGCGTTATTTTATTTATTTATTTATTTTTTTATGAATATCAAATTATTTTTCCGAAAATTTGTCCACGTCCGTGGTCCACACTTCGCTTATTTAACGTGTACGATAAAAGTCTACCATCCATCTCATTTTTGAAAAATTTCGAAAACTGTCACACTTTGTAGAATCACACTTGTAAGTAACTCAGGGAATAAAAACAATTTTGAAATCGGTTGACTTTTGAATGAATGAGAGCGTTTTATTTTTCAAAAAACACAACAAATTGTAAAATTGTATGATTTTTAAACTTTTAAATAGAAAACTAATAATAAATTATATTAGGTAATGAAGTACACACAACTCATTAATATTTTTGTTTATTTTTATAAATGTTCAAAATACCCCCCCTCCCCCATTGACTGCTATACATTTTAACTTAATTTTATACAACAACCATGATCTTTGTAATGAAATTATGCATGTAATTTGCTGTGTTTTTCAAAAAATAAAATGCTCTCATTCATTCAAAATTCAACCGATTTCAAAATCGTTTTTTTTCCCTGAGTAACTTATGAGTAATTCTACAAAGTGGCTATTTTCGAAAACTACTGAATGTTCCAATTAATTTACATACTGTATATATATATATATACAAAAAAAATCAATGTATAACTTTTAAATACAATAAATATAGCTATTACACTATATTATATTTTTGAATTAATATATTACTGTGTAATAGTGACTCATTTATTTGTCTGTTTATTTTATTTCATTTTATTTTTTGTATACCCATTTGTAATATGTATATTATAACATATGTTTCTTTATTTTATTATTAAGTATTAACCTTTTTTGTTTTATTTTGATAAATATATTATGTATATTTGCAATATTGACCACATTCGGTTTGTTCCGATTACAAAATAATAATATATCAGATATTTAACGTGCGTTTTATCGTGTATGTATTAAATATTCGCGCTTACCCGTGTGGAAACGGTGATACGAGAGAAACATAGGATAATTATTATTATTGTTTATGTAAAACCGTGTGTAAGGGACAAGTCAGTAAACGTAAATTGTTACAAATTTACAATACCTTATAACGTGTACATTTACATACCTGTACCTTAGGGTACAGGACCATACGTCCTGTTTTATACAGGATTGTCCTTTATTTCGGCTCTGCGTCCTGTTGTCCTGATAAACTTCTCTCAGGACGTTTTTCGCCCCCGTAATTTCAAGTCTGTCGCATATTAATCCCGTTTTTCGACTTACTGTTGATTTAAAATTTTTGAAATTTTTGAAATGAAATTATTGAATAAAATAACGTAAGAATCTAAAAATCTTGTGGATTTACAAGTTTTCTTTAGAAAGTAAAGTATACAATATACATGAATAAAGGATTTGAAGAAATTTTAAAAAGTATCGATTTCGTTTAATTATGTTATTTTATGTTTTTCAAAATAATATTTTTATGTGTTTAAATTTAATCTATAATAGTTAGTTTAAAAATTATACTCTTTTACGATTCAAAAACATAATACATATATATACACATATATATATTTTATTTTTAATAAATACTTATTTATTTAAAAATAATATGAAAAGTATTTTTGTCCTGTATTTTATTTTCTTAAATATGGTCATCCTATTGTACCTACTGGTTATATGCACGACAACGATATAAGACAATGCGTATGTGTTAACAATGAACACGGTGATTCCTTATTAAAGCGCGCTTATCTCATTTTCGACGAATAATATAAAAAAAATATTTTTTACAAAAGTTAAATCAATAAAATAGTAAAGGAAATGAGTGAAACGAAAAGCTGGACGACATTCTTCGCACCTCGGATAAATTACTCTTGATGGATGTGAATAATTTTAAAGAAATCATTTCTTCAGTAAGACGATTCTGCACGAAAGAAGTTAATTATAATATAAAGAACGATAATAGTCATAATTTTCAACACACCACTCACCAAGAGTATCTGACCCGAAGAGCGAAGTAAGTCCGGCTTTTTTGTCCTAATACTTTACTTTTTTCTTTTTTTTTTATCTAATAAACAAAGAAAAGGAAATCAAATTAATGAGAAAAAAAAAGCGTTAGGAAAATGTCCAAATATCACATTTTCAAAATTTTCAAAATGTTTTTCATATTATTGTGTATATCTTTTGCAATATTTTTTATAATAGAAACAATGAGAGAATTATCGATTAATTTTATGGATTTATGATGTGCAGTAAGTGCAAATGTGTGAAATCTTATAGTTACTATACTTACTATTGAGGAATAAACTATAAAAGAAACAACGATAAATCATGTAGGCTAGAAATAAATTGGAAAAATACGATTTCAAGCAATAATATGAACATAATTTAGTACTTTATGGTAAATAAATAAAAAAAAAAAAAAATCTCTAATTTATTAAATTGACCTTTGAACATCAGTTAGGTTAAGTTAGTATAAGTAATATTTCTACTCCAATGCATAACTGGTGAAACATGACAAGTGTATTAATTAAAATTCAATTTTATCTACAGTCAACGCCTAAATAATTATTTGAATAGTTGTTATTTATTAATATTGCTAATAAATTATTTAGACAATTACATTTTTCACAATTTTTTTTTTTTTTTTTGTTATGTAAATAAGATAATTTACATAATTATTAAAAAGTTTACAATAAAGTATCTACCTCCTTTAATCACGTGTTTGTGATGGTGGTAGAGAGTTACGTTACAATTTTTCCAATTAATCTAATATTAAATTAACATGGAATTAACATACAGATATACACAATAAATTTCACAAGTAACATTCAGTTCAATATTTTAAACACTATTCCGTGTTTTAATTAATAATAATTTGATTCCTCTTCTAATCCATTAGTGAAGATAACCGTATTTAAATTCAAAGATTCCCATCTGAGTGGTATGTTTCATGTGAAATATTTCTTCCCCGAGCAATTTCCCCCCTTGCACCTCCCTAAAAATAAGTAAATATCATCGAGGTGTACTCCGTTCTGTTTTTTTTTAACTCGATCAAAATAATTTATCCCCTGTATTAATTACCATTCATATAATATATATATATATAATATCTAAATGAATACGTAACAGGAGAGATAAACAAAAACCGCGCGCGCGCGCGTGTGTGTTTTTTATTAAATATTTGTATTGCTATTATTTATTTTGTGATTTGACCGATTTGACAAAGTGCCAAAAGGGCGCGAGATATTTGCTAAACTTATACATCATATTTTGTATTATAATATACAGAGTGTCCCAGTACGACATGACAAATGCAATTACTTTTGTTCTATTTTTTATACTTTTTTACCTTTTTTTTTTTCGAATTTTATTACTACAGCAATAACGTATACGTACATATATTTTTTTTTAGTTCTTAAATTTTCAAATTTGAAGTTTTACACTATACATTTTTAGAAAAAATTCAAAATGGCCATTTTTAAACCAGATTTTTAGAAAATTATTTGTGCTTCACTGTCTTACGTAATCCGTTGTCCCCTCAGTGTGGCGGTGAAGTGGTTCTGAGGGGCGATGAATATTTTATGGGCAATGGTGGGGGGTGGTGAGCAATCCTTGGGCGACACGGTGGTGTTGAGCATAATATTTATTGTTTACACTCAGGCCTAAATACTGGAATAATAAAATAAAAAAAAGACTAAAACTCCACTGTTCCATGGCTTATCTTATAATTATATTTTTTCTGATCGTTTTCAATAAAATATATTGAAATATCTAGCAGATTAACAGATTTGAGAATTGATTGAACATTCAACTAATGAGGTATGAAAAGCCAGCCCGGCTTTATGAATACATATTTTTTTCTATTGAGTTTTCAGTAATACACTTTTCAAAAATATAGTACTACATTTTAATTTTTTTTTTTTTTTTTTTTAAGTTGAAAGATATTTTGCTCTTTAGGGGGGCGGAGACTTTATAAAAAGGTTGAGAATCACTGATTGAGATCATTTTTTTTTTTACATTATCTTTTTATTCAACACTGATTAACGGGGGGGGGGAGCAAGGTACAGTTTTGAACGTCCTTTATTTATTTTCACATGAATATATCGTATATAATATATACTACTGGCAAACAGCATACATTCGGTACGAACGTCATCGTAATGACGTATTATTAAAGTTTAATTACTTTGATTTATGTGACTTTAAGTCGAGTTCGAACGACGTGCGTACAAAAACACGAAGACGCAAGATTACATTTTCCTTCGGGTGTAGTATAACAATTCGCGAGGACGTGCGAATCGTCGTCGTCGTCGTCCAATCGATTTCAAAAACTTTTGTAATTACAAAACCGACCGAAGTTCAACTGCAATTATTAGATTTGAATTAAAACACGTCGAATAATAATAATATATATATATATATATATATATTGGCGATCGAGAAAGTGTAAGAAAAATAATTTTCTGATTGCAAAAAGAACATTTTAAACGGCCACTTCTGCCTGCACATATTTTATTTTTATTAACGAACAAAAATACATTTAACCGTACGAGTGAACTACAACAGTGGCTACACCGCAGAAATATTAATTTTCACGAGACAATAATACATAATGTTTAATTTTGAGTGACGCCAAAAATGCATTTTTGTTTTTAATTTGATTAAAAAAATTGCCGCCGGCCGGCTTTTACGACATACGTATCAGAAATCGATACTCTTTGTAACTACTACAGACAGCACAAGCAGTACGAGCATTTTATTTTTTATTTTATTTTTAAGAAAAGCATTGGACACGAATATGAATTATTGTTGGCTCAGCTGTGTAGGAAAGATTTTACTGTAACTAACGCGTTTTTGAAGTATTTATAAGTGATTAAGTTTTCAGGTGGAAAAACTGTAAATTCGATCCTTTTACACGGATTATAAGTCATTTATATTCCAGAGAAGTGATTTTTTAACAGTTCTTAATTATTATTTTCCAAATCATAAGAAAACACTGCTATCTGCTAGAAATTTTAATATAGCAAAACAAAACGTACAATAAACTGAGTTTTTATGAAACTGATTTTTTTTTTAGTTATTCAGCTATAAATAATAATAATAATAAAGCTTTAAACTTGATATTGGACTTGTTTTTGCTTGAATATAAAACCGAAAATATTGGGGAAAATCTCGTTCCCCCCCCCCAATCCAATATAAATAATTTAATATATAAATACTTTCTATACATATCTATTATGTAAATAAAATTTAAATCTAAGTTGAGAATATATTTGAATTTTTTTTGAGTATAAAGATTAGACCGCTGATGTGTATAATTACGATTTTGAATTCGATCAGATTGAAAAGCACAAAAATCTCATTACTAAGGTTCGAGACTTATTGTACTTGCATATTCTTCATTAATGGCTGCAAAATAATCTAAGTGAGAAGTCAATTTGTTTCAAGACATAATGGACTCAAATACAAACATTTTTTGTGCATATTTTTGCATATTTTGCCATTTTTTTAGGAAAAACGCATACTTGACAAAATTTATATCATATTTACGCATATATTATAACAAATTTATAGCGTTTTTACGTTTTAAAATTAGCAAATTTATTTTAAAGGTTGACACAATTTTAGATTCTGAGCGAAGAATGTATTAGTTTTACAAATCTGTGTTTTTTCGTTTTATTGGAGAAATGATTTATCGTTTCTTTGAAATATAATACACCCACCAAGATATCCCGCCTAAAGAGCGAAGAACAACCACGGAGCGAAGTATGTCCGGATTTTCTTCATTTACTGTTATACGTCGATCAATATACTTAACCATTGTTTTATTTTCAAATAGAATGTATTAAATTTTATTAAAAAAAAAAAAAAAAAAAACGAGTTACATATTTTGGTTATTTTAGGTGCATATTTCCAACAATTTGGGTGCAATAAACCCCGAACCTTACTCATTACATAAAATCGAAAGTATGACTCGAATTGAAAACTAGACTCTAAGTAAATGCTCGTTTCTTTACGATTTCTCCGTTTGAAAAATTTCGTGCCATAATCGATTTTCAAAATATCGACAATTTATCGCACGTTTAAGGTGCACTGAAAATAAATAATAAAATAACACGGCGGTACTCTGTGGACGCGTACTTAAGTGTGGCGATAAAACAAATTGCGCCTTTTTTATTTACAACTAACCTAACACAGTGAATAGAAAAAAGCCGGACATACTTCGCACGTCGGGTGGGATTCTCTTGACGGGTGTATTGAATTTTAAAGAAACGATAAATCATTACTTCAATAAAACGATTGTGAACGAAGAAAGTCAATAATATAAAAAATAAACGAAAACGAAAAAATGTTAGAAAAATGTCCAAAATTTTTTTGTTCATATTTCCAAAATTTTCTCAAAAGACGATGGTTTCCGAGTCGTTTTTGTCAAATTTTGGGTAGTTTTTTCCAAAAAAAAAAAAAAAATTTTAAAAAATTGAAGAATTGAGAAATTCGAAAAATGACCTTTCTAAAGTACCATCTAGATTCTAGAGGCTAATCCGGTTTCAAAAATTTGCTGATCGAAACTTTTTGACGAGTATTTCCAAAAGGAAAAGTTGAAAAAAAAAATAAACATCATTGTAAAAACACCGGCTTCTTCACTTCGCGTTCAGAATCTAAAATGAAAACTAAGCGAAGAACAAATTTCTTTTAAACGTGAGTACGCATTTTGGAAAGGATATAGTAAAATAACATACGCGACGAAAGCCACACATGCTTTCATCAGAGTTTGAGTGTACGGCGAGAGAGCCGCTCGAGGACAATTCGAGGACAGGTGATGACGGTTTTTAACGAATGACTCGCACGGGCATGCCGACTAAAACGAACAATAGAACTGGCATGTAAATTATGGTTTTTAAACCGCGCAGAATATACCGAGTAACGAGTGAAAATTTTTTACAAGCGAACGGGGATTGTTGATATGGCGTCGGGGATAAATGGCGGAGATCAGACCGACGTGAACTCCTGCAGGGGGGAGGGGAGGAGATGACTCATTAAAATAGACGTTCGTTTAACGACGCGATCCGCGACTTTATTATATCCCTAAAATCGGCGGTATACGACTGAGAATATCCACAGGAAATTTATAGACCATGTTAATAGTGAGGGTGGAATCAAAAAAAAAAAAAAAAAAAAACTTTTGCAACGAGAAATCGAGCTCACTGGATTCTTATACATAGATCGAAGACCACATAGAAAGTGGGTTATAGAGAGACGCTTTTAAAAAATCACTTGTCGTCAAGGAGGATATAAAAAATTGGAAGATTTCGATCAAGGTTTTTTTTTAGCTTGCAGTGAGACACATTTTCTGCAATGAAAAAATTATATGTGCATAAAAATCTGTTTTTGTTATTATTTTTTTTTTTTATTCTACAACATTAAAAGTAATATAACACAAAAAGAAATTATATATATATATAAACCCGAGAATAGCGATGACGTTCCAAAACGAAAAACGGTTCTTTCATTCGCCATTGACAATTAATTCGTGTGTTTACTCGATTTTTATTTTTAAAGTAACAGCCACTGTTATTTTGTAATTTATTACTGTTTTGTCATTTTGCCGTAATCGCATTTTGATACAAAGAGGTTAGTATTTCTATACGCAAAAGTGTAGCGACAGAACGAAAAAATAAACACCATTGACATAATTCAAAAGCTTAATCACAAGACGCGGACGTTGACGAAATTGAAATTTTTGAAACATAATACGCGCGCTTTCGAAATTGTTTTTAACAATAAGTTCTTTTCAGAACTTCTTAAGGAGATGAAAATCTCTAATATATAAGAAAGTTTCGCGGAAAATTAGTAAAAACTCAAGAAAACTTAACGACCAAATCAGTCTAGGTATATGGTTTATATGTTTCTTCCAGAAATTCTTTGGTTGCTATAGATAATGTTTGCGGAAAAGTTTGATAACAATTAATTAATCAAATTATTTTGACGGGCAAAATGACTGTAATCATGGGAACACAATGATTTAAGATTATAACAACAATAATCTGTATAATATCTAATATGTAAAAATTTCATGTCACCGTGTGTGTGTGTGTGTGTGTGTGTGTGTGTGTGAAAACCAAAATCCGCATCCCCCCCCCAAATAATTGCTTTTAGAATTCGTGGCTGCAAGTACGCAGTTGCAGCCGAAAAAAATAAACGCCGCGCACGTGCGATGAGAAACAAGAAGAAAATTAATAAATTCGTTTTAAATACGATAATCCGTGTAAACTCGTGGGTTCGCGGTTACGACCACAGTTACCAGTACCCGGGTTTTGTTCACGGCATAAAATAATAATATAATGATGCGCGGACGTCCGCCTATACGGATCATTATTTACATTTCGGAAACACTCACGTGTGAACGTGTAAACACGAATCAATCGTTCTGGTAGTCGCGCGAGTCGACCGCGTTATGATGAAATTTTATTATAAACACACGAGATAAACGTATAAAACAGTTTTTTTTTTTCGGTCGTTAAGTCAGACGTGAAAAAAAACTTCCCCCTCCCACCCGTCCGGCTTGATGCTCGCGAATAAACCGTCAGTTGGAGCAACAACAACAAATATTTGTTTTTCTCCGACGCGCGCGTTCGGGATAGTAGGTAAATATTTTTTCGTCATATTTTGCAACGCATCAAACGCGTTATATTACGTGCCTCGGGGGTGGGGGGGAGGGCGGGGAATTTAAAAGTCAATTATTCCGTGGCAAGGGCGGCGGCAGAGGTCGGATGAAAATCGTATAAGCCACTCGAAAGGTAGAAGGGGCTTACATAAGCCCGGTTATGAGTCAAAACAAAAAAAAAAAAAACCAAAAAAACCCCTCCGAAATGAAAGAACGAGTTTTCATATAAATAATAAATTCGTTTATCGCGTATTTCACATATTATTATGTATTTATAATAACTAAGTAGGTAAGTAGGTACATCGCTTGTATTTTTTTTTACGTTCATTACTACCTGTTATCGAATCCCAGGTAACCCATTTGAGTTCTCAAAAATAAAAATAAAATTCTGACTAAAAAACTGTCTATAAAAATAAAATAAAATAATTTAAAACAATATTATTATATTACTCGAAGATTTTTCTCTACTATTTCAGTAGGTATTAAAAAAAAAAACAATTTGCATTAAAATTTAATAAAAAGTAACCAAAAAAAAGTCAGTATGCATCTGTAAATTTGACTTTTATAATATTTTGAGAAACAGTTATTTCCAATCAATAATTAGAGTTCGGATTGTGTAGCAATTCGCTTTCTTTTTCAAAGCTATGTCAGGTGTATAAATTCGATTTATAATACTTGGAATAAAATTATTGAAATTTTATTTTACTTTTTTAGTTATTTTTGGTGCTTTCAAGTAACAGTTAACATTCATTTTAAAATATGTTCTAAATAAAACTATTTGAAAATGTAGCATTACAATGATTTCTAGAGTTTTGTAAGCATTTGTTTTTTTTTTCTTTCTATTAATCTAAACGAAGCTATGTGGTGAGCTCTAAATTCCATTTGTGCTACATTGAATGAAATGTACGAAATTTCAATCAAGGTTAGGTTAGGTTGGCTATTTTCTGATTTTTAGGAATTTCGGTACTTTTTTTAGTTTTTAGTGTTATATTTTAATAATAAATATATATATATATATATATATTTTACTTCGAATCTATTGATAATTTATATATATATATATATACATAAATTGAACGTTTATGATAATGGAATATTGAAAAAAGCCGAACATAATTCGCACGATGGATGTTCTTCGCACGACGGGTGGGAATCTCTTGACGGGTGTATTGAATTTTAAAGAAACGATAAATCATTTCCTCAATAAAACGATTCTGAACGAGGGATGTTAATAATGAGAGAAAAAAAAATGCAAAAATTTTTGAGATTTTTTCAGGTCAATTAGACATATATGTCAGTGAGATCATATTAAATTTTCTTGCGCCAAAATTTTTCTTATATGATTTTCTATCTATGTTTAAATTTTCATATAGTTCGGATAAAAAAAATGATGGTTTCCGAGTCAAATTTTGGTTATTTTTTTCCAAAAAAAAAAAAAAATTGAAGAATTGAGAAATTCAAAAAACGACCTCTTTAAAAGTACCATCTAGAGGCGAATCCGGTTTCAAAACGTTACTGATCGAAACTTTTGGACAAGTATTTCCATACGAAAAGTTGTACGTAGAAAAAAAAAAATAAACATCATTGTAAAACCACTAGCTTCTTCACTTCGTTCAGAATCTAAAAGTTACTGTGTTTTATTGATGTGAGCGATCGACCGCGTGATATTAAGCCGTAATGCGAGACGCGAACTTTTTTTAATTACATAAAATTAACATATTATACGAATGTATGACAATAATACGATTTGGCGATACGATGTGTTTGCTTTGCTGAATTAATCCGACCGCTTGACGACGTTGTAATTACTAATTAATTAATTCTTTCCTACTGGATATTTTAACAGTAATCGTGTCACAATGATATCAGGTGTGACGCTGAGATCTGTGGAATAAATTTGATTAAATTGCGCGAAATGTTCGTATATTATTATTAAAGAACGTGTTGTCGTGCTGCATTTGGGTGGAGAGGGGGGGTGGAAGAACGTATCGTTTGTTTGTGAATTAAATTTCGAGTCGGTGTTATAAATCAAGTCAAAAATAGTGTTATTATTGTTTCTCTAATCAAATAAAAACAGTGTTCTCGCAGAGAAACCACAGACGTGAGCACTGCAGTGTGGCAGCAGCTGATGCAGCGTATCAGAAGTTTTCGAGTATCGAAATGACCAAAAGAAGAAATAATTGAAAAATAGTTTAGTAGTATACACAATATTATCATAGTATATAATGTAATTAATTTTTATAATAATTTATATACAACCTTTTTGTATAACCTTTAAGCTAATTAATATTATCCCCTTAGCCATAAAAGCGTTTTTTTTAAATTGAGTTTTTCATTAATTAGTATTTATTTTACGCTTTGTTTTAATGTCACTGTGTGTCACGTTAATGACCGAATTTCTAGTCCACATATTGATTAATACACGTCGTAACCAGTGTTGTTGATGAAAATTTAAATATCCGAATAACGACAAAGGATATTTGATAGTCAAACTATCTAGGTAAAGATAAAAGATACATAATATATTTCTTTATCTAGATAATTCTTTTAAAAGAATATAAAATTACAAACACAGATAGATCGGGTAGCATCCGTGGGGTACATATGAAAATGAAAACTACATTAAAATAATCAGTATGTAACACGTTTCCTGCTTACGGCCCTTATGTTTTGAAATATAAGGGAGAAAAATGACACATAGTTGTAATAATAATATCGTGGTGCGTGTAATTACGTGGGTCGTGGGTGTATTGTGTAATACGACTAATGCGAGGACGATAAAAATATTATATAACCAGGACACGGATTACGGAACGCTTGAACGTACGACGACGTATGCAATAATTATTGTACTTGAAAAAGTGTAAAAACTATATACGTATATGCACTCGAGTATGCAGCCCCAGACACACTTATGGGATACGCCGCCGTTGAAACCTTTAGAAGGGATAAAATCTATATCGGAAATAATAATAATGAAAAAAAAAAACACGCATAATATATAATATATACCAGTCTTCGCACGAATTCTATCACATGTGCTTTGAAATCACGCTTGTTAAAATTACACGAAAGATTTTTTTCAAAAATAATCTCAAAACTATGCCATAATCGAAAAGTTTTTAAAAATTTATTTTTGTCAAATAGCTTAAAACACAAAATATGCAGTTTAATCGTTTTAAAAGTACACATGTTCAAATGATTTTTTATCATGGCTTTTTTAAAAAAAAAAACCGACAGGATCCCTTTGAAAGTATGTCACTATAAATGAAAAAAAAAAAATAAATAAAACTGACAGACACGGTGACACTCACTTATCAACTGAGCTACCAAAAAGGCGTAAGATTATAATAGTTTGTTATCGCAATCAATTTTAACCGTGAGCAAAGCAATGTCAAATGAAAAAACGAAATATTATCATTTAAATTTATATAAACAACATAATAAATAGTAAAATATTATAATTTATTTAAATAGAAAATAGTTCAACATTTTATCACTTCTAAAATGATGTCTTAATGTATTGTCGAAGAAAATGTTTACGTACCGAGGAGCAGTTGTATATTTCGAGTTACCAAGTAGGAATTTTTTTGTTGAGTTGCAAAGTCAAAATTTTTCGTTAAGATATCAAATTATTGTCGTCTATTATTAACTGAAACTCCGAAAAGAAGAATAGTTTAATTGAATAAATGATTTATCATTTCATTTAATATTCAACACACCCACCAAGAATATCCTACACACCCAAAGGACCGAAGAATACCTATGGTGCGAATTATGTCGAGCTTTTTTACAGTTAAAAAAAGTCTATGTCAACCGTTTTTTAATACAGTTTAATACTTATTATTGTGAAAAATTTATTGAAAAAAAAACTGTAATACGTACAAAATACATATACATTTTATTTTATTTTATTACACGGGCAGTTGCCCTTTTTTCATAATATAACATTTGTACATGCATTATGACATTACATTAAAATTAAAAAAAAAAAAAAACAAAACTATACATAAATTATAATAACTATATCAAACTTAATAGAAATTTGAGATATAACAACAAAAACGGACCAGAATTAACAATTGTATAATTAAATAAACATTATATATTAGCAA